>JAXIVJ010006898.1:0-63856 GCA_036785665.1 Chirona hameri
TACTTAGCGATTTCGCTTTCACATGTTAGAGATCATCAATGCTTCTTTTGTCGGTATAATTAACCAAATGTCAACCATCATAGCACATTTATTATAAGATTATGCACGCACTAATACCGGTATTTTTTATCGTTCAGTTTTTGCAATGCCCTCTGCTGATAATAAAGGAATGAAGCTGATAAGCTCCTTGTAAGTAAGATACATCCTTTGTTCTTACGTGTCAGGTAGTGTACGATGTTTGCTATTGGCAGTTGTACGCCATAGTTGTGGTCACTTTTAGAATGTTCACTCACAGGGCCAGGAATTCATATGTCACAGGGCCAGGAATTCATATGTGTAGTGGTTGACAGAACTGGCACTGGGGAATCCACCAGTCGGTATTCCACCCGCCATTGTCGGTTTCTCACATTACAACATTTCACATTATATTCGCGACGAAGGCTCATAGTTTCCGATTTATATGTCAAAATTTAAATTATTCTTATAAGACCACCTATATTACCAATTGTTGGAAGGGAAAAAAGCATGTTTGGCCCATCTAAAATCCTTTGGGTGTGACTATGACTGAAATTCCTGTCCTAAATCCGCCAGCGTCTACTGAGCCAATATGGTCCGTGAATTGACCGCAGATTTGGTGATTGTATATGGGAAGGCATCTCAATCAATGACACCAAACCTACGTTTAAATGACGATGAACGATTCGCGGTTCTGGTTTTGGTTTGGCTAAATGACCCGTGATCCTTTGTGGTTACGGTAGGGAAAAAAGTATACTTAAATTAAGCTGAACGATCCTTATTTGCCCGTCATGTAATCTTAAGTTGGATGCGATGAGCACTGGGTCCTACTTTCTGCTTAGTGATTGCAGCTTATGCCTCACGTGTATTATACCTGTCGACTCTCTGGTGAGAGGTCTACTTTGGTCCTGTCCTGTTAAACGTGTGTTGACCCAGGCGTAGGTACTCCTACCCTTCCACTGTCCTGGCGAACTTCGTGATTTCTATACGACCACCCTGTGCACGGAAGGGTCGTCTGCTTAGTTTGGCACCACCCTTACGGGGCCTGCTTGCGTGAGTCGCACCGCAATTCAAAAGTCGCCCAGTTGGCCAAAGCGCAGGCGCTTTTTTCGTCTTACAGTTCGGCGCATGCAGACAAGTTTTTGCTGACCATTTTAGTTCCCGTCATCCGACAAAACTTGTTGCGTGAGAGGTGTTTGACTAATGGGTCCCCACTTGGCTGCCAGAAACGTTCAGCGAGGAATTGGCTCCGTCACAGCTACGATATCCCACCCAACGTCTACTGCAGTGCCTGGTCAGACCTCGACCATCACATCTGCTCAGTGGCGTACTATCGTCGATTTGAGACATGTCCTCGGCCGGTGTCGATAGGCGTTGTCGCAGCAGCTGGTGGAGGTATAGTGACGGTCCTGGAGGTATGGTGGTGATGGTATGGTGACGGTATGGTGACGGTGGTGACGGTGGTGACGGTACCACTGGCTCTCGGTGACAGGACGCATTGTTGCGTCATTGGAGCTCGGAGAACTGGGTGACTCTGTCGGGCCTCATAGCTTTCAATGGCGGCTGTCGGGACGGGAGACCGACTGTTGGCGACTGTTGGGACCGACTGTTGACGGCTGTCGGGACCGACTGTTGACGGCTGTCGGGACCGACTGTTGGCGACTGTTGGGACCGACTGTTGGCGACTGCCGGGACGGGAGACCGACTGGTGGTCCACGAAAGTAACCTCGATGGTGTCTGGCAGCCGACACAGACGTGCACTTAGTGCAGGAAAGCCACACAGTCCGGTGCCATCTTACTCCATCTCGCCCTGTCCTGTGCCGTCTGGCGCGACCCGATCCGACCCGACCCGACCCGACCCGACCCGACCCGACCCGACCCGGTCCGACCCGACCCGGCCCGACCCTATCCGGTCCGACCCGACCCGACCCGACCCGACCCGGTCCGACCCGGTCCGACCCGACCCGACCCGACCCGACCCGACCCGACCCGACCCGACCCGACCCGACCCGGTCCGACCCGACCCGACCCGACCCGACCCGACCCGGTCCGACCCGGTCCGACCCGGTCCGACCCGGTCCGACCCGACCCGACCCGACCCAACCCGACCCGGTCCGGTCCGGCTTGGTCCTGTCTCAACTGGCCGTGGAACAAAACTGTCGTCGGTAACAACACTCATCTGGAGCTCAAACGAATACGGCTGATGCCAGGGGAGGTGCCTTATGATCGTGTACAACCGTGAGACTATTTAGTGACGATTATGACGCTGAGACAACGTGACGTGGCACACTGTGACGTGACGTGGAACACTGTGACGTGGCGTGGCACACTGTGACGTGGCACACTGTAACGTGACGTGGCACACTGTGGCGTGATGTGGCACACTGTGACGTGACGTGGAACACTGTGACGTGACGTGGAACCTAATGTGACGTGACGTGGCACACTGTGACGTGGCGTGGCACACTGTGACGTGACGTGGAACACTGTGACGTGGCGTGGTACACTGTGACGTGACATGGAACCTAATGTGACGTGACGTGGCACACTGTGACGTGACGTGGAACACTGTGACGTGGCGTGGCACACTGTGACGTGACGTGGAACACTGTGACGTGGCGTGGTACACTGTGACGTGACGTGGCACACTGTAACGTGACGTGGCACACTGTGGCGTGATGTGGCACACTGTGACGTGACGTGGCACACTGTGACGTGACGTGGCACACTGTGACGTGACGTGGAACCTAATGTGACGTGACGTGGCACACTGTAACGTGACGTGGCACACTGTGGCGTGATGTGGCACACTGTGACGTGGAACACTGTGACGTGACGTGACACACTGTGACGTGACGTGGAACCTAATGTGACGTGACGTGGCACACTGTGACGTGGAACACTGTGACGTGACGTGACACACTGTGACGTGACGTGACACACTGTGACGTGACGTGGAACCTAATGTGACGTGACGTGGCACACTGTGACGTGGAACACTGTGACGTGACGTGACACACTGTGACGTGACGTGACACACTGTGACGTGACTTGGAACCTAATGTGACGTGACGTGGCACACTGTGACGTGGAACACTGTGACGTGACGTGGTACACTGTGACGTGACGTGACACACTGTGACGTGACGTGGAACCTAATGTGACGTGACGTGGCACACTGTGACGTGACGTGGCACACTGTAACGTGACGTGACACACTGTGACGTGACGTGGCACACTGTGGCGTGATGTGGTACACTGTAACGTGACGTGACACACTGTGACGTGACGTGGAACCTAATGTGACGTGACGTGGCACACTGTGACGTGGCGTGGCACACTGTGGCGTGGCGTGGAACCTAATGTGACGTGACGTGGTACACTGTGACGTGACGTGACACACTGTGACGTGACGTGGAACCTAATGTGACGTGACGTGGCACACTGTGACGTGACGTGGGACACTGTGACGTGACGTGGGACACTGTGACGTGACGTGGAACCTAATGTGACGTGACGTGGCACACTGTGACGTGACGTGGCACACATAGAGGCACCAGTTTAAATTGTCACATCAGGCAGCTGTTGTGATGGCGGCCATCTCCTGCAGCTTCAGCAGTGACAGAGTTGTGCGACTGGCCGGCTAGTAACCAACTGGTGAGCCGACAATCAGGTGCCCTTTCGGCTATCCAGTTTTTACCGACCCCGTTCGTCGGACAGAGCGTCCAAAAACGGGTGACAGCTGGTGACATGGCCGCGCAGTCTCGCGTCCGATTGGCTCCAGATATGTGTACCGGAACAGCGCGGCCACGAGACGGACGGCGTTTTTACCGGCCTGTCGTCTGGCCCTGGAGTCGGCCGAAGCGCCATTGATGTGTGCTTTGCTGAGTCGACGCCGACAATTCCTCAAATACTGTGAAGAACTGGGCCGCGGCGGGTTTATTTCGTGCTTTGATCAACAATTCAGGCAAGGATGAGAGGCATTTCCGCTTCCTTGCAGCTGCAAAGCCATACATGAGCTTTGCATGCTGCAAGTACCCATCCTCAGTTGCATCGGCCACAGAACTCAACGCGGCGGTTTGTTCTTCGTAAAAACTAACCGAGGAGAACATTAGGGTGGCATTTCCCGCAGCGTCGGCGTCTACAGGCCGCAGACTGACCGGCGAAGCCACGGTGCAAACCCACTGGTATGGTACTCGGCCGCAGCGTACGCTGGAGAGACTGACCGGCCAGGCCACGGTACAAACCCGCTGGTATAGTACTCGCGGCCGCAGCGTACGCTGGAGAGACTGACCGGCCAGGTCACGGTACAAACCCGCTGGTATAGTACTCGGCCGCAGCGTACGCTGGGGAGACTGACCGGCCAGGCCACGGTACAAACCCGCTGGTATAGTACTAGGCCGCAGCGTACGCTGGAGAGACTGACCGGCGAAGCCACGGGACAAACCCGCTGGTATAGTACTCGGCCTCAGCGTACGCTGGAGAGACTGGCCGGCCAGGTCACGGTACAAACCCCGGCCACCCCTTGTGTTCCGGGGCACGGTACCTGGTACTCGGTACGGCTGTACTCCCCTCGTGACGTCACTGGAGGTCGTGACGACTGTGACGTCACTGGTGACTGTGTCGGCAGATGGTCACGCTGTAACGCATGGTTGATGCCGAGATTGCCGTCTGGCGCGACTGGGGAGCGCCGCATCTGGGCCGCTCCCCCTGCCGTCTGCGGCCCCGGCCGCTGTGCATTCGCAGGGTGTGCTGCAGCTGATGGTGGTGGTTTGTGGAAAGCAACACGTCATTTTTACGTGTGAAGTGCCGTTTTGCGGTGTTAGGTGCCTTGTTGCCGGATGTGCTTTACCTCTGAAGTGGCAGGACATGGCACCGACCGTCCTGTTGAGTTTTGTGTTCATGCTGTTGGCAGAATGGTTTAAACCACAGCGGCTATTCTATGGACGGAAGCGACAAGCGGGTTCACAGGTCTTGCTGGTGATGAGTTGATAAGTGATCTTGGAAAAGGATTCAGTGCATCCAAGACCAGGATGAATCATCACTAGGATTTACACATTATTGAATGACTTATTTATTGATAAAGTGCTTAAGCAACTTATAGTGTATTTACCTCCACTTAGACACGAACAAAAATGTGGTTAAACAGACCACAAATTGAGGCATTGACCTTCTTGAATAGCAGCACAGCTGCCAAATCATGTGTTCTTTCCTCGTGCTAAAGTATAGGCAGGTGTGGGGAACCGGCCATTGTGTAATGTTACAGCGTACCGTGATAATAATGACAGTTTTTTGCGTCGTGGTGTAGCTTCTGAAAGATATCTCTCATTCGGCAGAATGCACAAATTAGTGTAGGCGGCGGCTTACGTTGTAAAAATACGCGCAGCTGATTCCCAGCGAAATGCGACTACAATGCGGGTCCGGCATCACACCTGCCCCTTTTCTTGTGGTGCCGGAGTTCTCCCGGACTGCAGCCACCGCAGCTGGCGTCTATCTGTGATATCCGGAGCCACCGCAGCTGGCGTCTATCTGCGATACATCTGCGCCCCCCCCCCCATCCCGTCCCACCTCCTGGGTCCATTGTATGGGGGGAAGGACGCCACTGCCACTGCCGGGTCAGCCTTGGGCGTCTCCCCCCCCCCCCCCCCCAACTCCTCCCCCGTCCCGCCCCAAGGGACTGGCACACCGCCAGGCCGACTCGACACCTCAGGCCGACCCACGGACACACACAAGCCTCTCACACTAACGAAAATCGACACTAACGACATGGCGGAGGCCGCTTTGTGGTGCGATGAGCCATGATGGCTGTCCGTGGCCTGCCCGTGATGGCCTGCCGCCCACCAGGGAGGGCTGCTGCCAACCGAGCCAGCACGGGCCGGGGTGACTGGGGGTCTCTCCCTCGGGCCAGCACGGGCGGGGGTGACTGAGGGTCCCTCCCTCGGGTCAGCACGGGGCCGGGGTGACTGAGGGTCCCTCCCTCGGGTCAGCACGGGGCCGGGGGTGACTGGGGGTGCCTCCCTTGGGTCAGCACGGGGCCGGGGTGACTGGGGGTCCTCCCTCGGGTCAGCACGGGGCGGGGGTGACTGGGGGTCCCTCCCTCGGGTCAGCACGGGGCCGGGGTGACTGAGGGTCCCTCCCTCGGGCCAGCACGGGGCCGGGGTGACTGAGGGTTCCTCCCTCGGGTCAGCACGGGGCCGGGGTGACTGAGGGTCCCTCCCTCGGGCCAGCACGGGGCCGGGGTGACTGAGGGTCCCTCCCTCGGGTCAGCACGGGGCCGGGGTGACTGAGGGTCCCTCCCTCGGGTCAGCACGGGGCCGGGGGTGACTGAGGGTCCCTCCCTCGGGTCAGCACGGGGCCGGGGTGACTGAGGGTCCCTCCCTCGGGTCAGCACGGGGCCGGGGGTGACTGGGGGTGCCTCCCTCGGGTCAGCACGGGGCCGGGGTGACTGGGGGTCCTCCCTCGGGTCAGCACGGGGCGGGGTGACTGGGGGTCCCTCCCTCGGGTCAGCACGGGGCCGGGGTGACTGGGGGTCCTCCCTCGGGTCAGCACGGGGCCGGGGGTGACTGAGGGTCCCTCCCTCGGGTCAGCACGGGGCCGGGGTGACTGGGGGTCCTCCCTCGGGTCAGCACGGGGCCGGGGTGACTGGGGGTCCTCCCTCGGGTCAGCACGGGGCGGGGGTGACTGGGGGTCCCTCCCTCGGGTCAGCACGGGGCCGGGGTGACTGAGGGTCCCTCCCTCGGGTCAGCACGGGGCGGGGGTGACTGGGGGTCCCTCCCTCGGGTCAGCACGGGGCCGGGGTGACTGGGGGTCCTCCCTCGGGTCAGCACGGGGCCGGGGTGACTGGGGGTCCTCCCTCGGGTCAGCACGGGGCGGGGGTGACTGGGGGTCCCTCCCTCGGGTCAGCACGGGGCCGGGGTGACTGAGGGTCCCTCCCTCGGGTCAGCACGTGGCCGGGGTGACTGAGAGTCCCTCCCTCGGGTCTCTTCCGTTGCTGACATAGCGCTGCGGCGTGCCACTCTGTCCTTAGAGACACTCGTCTCACTCACGCAATGGGGACACGGCACTCAGCTTCTACCGGCACTCAGCTTCTGCCGGCACTCAGCTTCTGCCGGCTAGTGTTCGTAGCGTCATGCCTCTCGATTGCAAAGGTAGATCTGAGAGAGATACAAAGTCATATAATGAAGTTTATCTGGAGAGGCAGGCCACCCAAAGTTGCCAAAGGCACACTATGTCAAAGTGTACAGAACGGTGGGCTAAATGCAGTTAACGTGGAGCGGTTCATCTTGGCACTACAATTGAACTGGATCAAACGCATGGTTAAAGATGCCGAGGCGACTTGGAGAATAGTATTACAATTGAGATTAGGGGAATTTGATTTGACAGATTTGATAAGAATTAAAAAATGCAATATATTCTTGAAAGGGTTGAAAATACCTGCATTCTACAAGGAAACAATAGCTAGTTTTCAGAAAATGTGTTATAGTCATGCCGATAATACATTTTCAGTTAGACTACAAAGCCTGTGGCACAATGATGTGATAAGGATAGGTAAGAAGCCAGTATTTATTAAAGACATGTACCTGAAGGGCATTAAAGTTATTGACGACCTTATTAATCAACAGGGAAATATTATGAATAGCAATGAAATCAAACATAAATTTCCGTCGCTAGGAACATCCTTTCTGGCAATCGAAGGTATAATATCCGCTATACCAGCTGCGTGGAAGGGTATAGTGCGTCATAGCACAAGCGGGAAACTTAGCCACCGTGACAGAACGGAAATTGTTGTCAAGATAGACGATAAGTTTATACTAATAGAGTTGTTGCGAAATCGTCACATTTATGAGATACTGTCGGAACTTCGAATACCGGCAGCAACTGTTAGGTGGGCGCATTACGGCGTCCGTCCGCACAGCTGGGGGAACATATATGAGATACCGTACAAGTGTACAGTTTCAACGCGTTTGCAATCTTTACACTACAGAATAATAAATAGGTACATTCCTACGCGCCGTTATTTGTGCACCAGAGGCGTTATAGGAAGTCCGTTGTGCCTCAAATGCTTTGAAGTAGATGACATGAAACATTTTTTCTTTGACTGCGAAGATGTCAAAACATTATGGGATTCAATATTAGATATTGTGCAGCAAAAGCTAAATTTTGTAGATAATATAAATGACTATCAGTCAATAATACTAGGTTGCCCGGCAGCAACCCCCATTGTAAATCTCATACTGTTGTTGACCAAGCAGCACATAGTCAGTTGTAAACTAGCTCCTGAATCCAAAGTACCGGGTCTGCAAAGCTTAAAGGCAGTAATACAAAAGTGTGCACAGGCAGAATCGATAATCGCTCGAAATAAAAACAAGTTAAATCAGTTTCGTACCAAATGAAGTACAATAATTGATGAATGTGGCAGACTAACTTTCTGATGAAACTTGAAAGTTCGGCAGCGAGGCCGTAGGCATTAGCCAATTAGACAGGGACGCAAACGCCGTCCGCGTTAGCCCGCGGGACTGGCCCTCCGCAGTCCGCATACTTTGTGGGGCCGGCGCGCCACATGTACACAGACATGTACACACTGCATGTTATAAAAGCCCCCGCCCTAACCTTCACCGGGCCAACCCGAGACCGGCCTACAAGGGCCGGTCGGCCGGCCGGGCGCGCTGCGCGCCAGTCTAATGGACTGACGGGTCGCGCGCCCGGCCGGCGGATAGGGCACTGCCACGAGGTAACACGCAACCAGGCGCGAGGCAGTGCGGGCGGGGGCTGCACCTGTCTGGAGCGCCGGGGAGGTTTCAGTCAGCTCTCCCCGGCCGGGGTGGTAACCCCCAGACCTCCCCGGAGCCGGATACTTGGTACTGATACCGTTCCGGCTTGGCCAGGCGGGTTGCACAACACATGCGGATTGCGCAAAGCTGAACACTCGTTATCATTTTATTGTTTTCGAATCATATTGTTTGTTTGTGTGTTTGGTTGTGTGTTTTGATGTGTGTGTGTGTGTCTTTATGTATTAAAATAAATTAGCCCTTCAGTGGGAAAAATCCGGAAAAAAACTCAGCTTCTGCCGGCACTCAGCTTCTACCGGCACTCAGCTTCTACCAGCACTCAGCTTCTGCCGGCACTCAACTTCTGCCGGCACTCAGCTTCTGCCGAACTGTCCGAATGTGGGATTCAGTGGAGTATGTTATCAGTGAACTAGCTATACTGCCCTACACTGACACCGAAATGTTGGTATAACGTTCGCTTATTATTGCCAAGTGTATATGTAATACCCTACTTGTTTGACATTCTGTGTAGGTGTAGGCATGTTTATCACGAAACCGTGTAACCATCGCGTGCAGGGTGTCAGAAGCGTGATCATGATTCGTTTTCACTAGTTTTGTTTGATTCGTTTTCACTAGTTTTGTTTGATTCGTTTTCACTAGTTTTGTTTGATTCGTTTTCACTAGTTTTGTTTGATTTGTTTTCACTAGTTTTGTTTGATTCGTTTTCACTAGTTTTGTTTGATTCGTTTTCACTAGTTTTGTTTGATTCGTTTTCACTAGTTTTGTTTGATTCGTTTTCACTAGTTTTGTTTGATTCGTTTTCACTAGTTTTGTTTGATTCGTTTTCACTAGTTTTGTTTGATTCGTTTTCACTGGTTTTGTTTGATTCGTTTTCACTAGTTTTGTTTGATTCGTTTTCACTAGTTTTGTTTGATTCGCTTTCACTAGTTTTGTTTGATTCGTTTTCACTGGTTTTGTTTGATTCGTTTTCACTAGTTTTGTTTGATTCGTTTTCACTGGTTTTGTTTGATTCGTTTTCACTAGTTTTGTTTGATTCGTTTTCACTAGTTTTGTTTGATTCGTTTTCACTAGTTTTGTTTGATTCGTTTTCACTAGTTTTGTTTGATTCGTTTTCACTAGTTTTGTTTGATTCGTTTTCACTGGTTTTGTTTGATTCGTTTTCACTAGTTTTGTTTGATTCGTTTTCACTAGTTTTGTTTGATTCGTTTTCACTAGTTTTGTTTGATTCGTTTTCACTAGTTTTGTTTGATTCGTTTTCACTAGTTTTGTTTGATTCGTTTTCACTAGTTTTGTTTGATTCGTTTTCACTAGTTTTGTTTGATTCGTTTTCACTAGTTTTGTTTGATTCGTTTTCACTAGTTTTGTTTGATTCGTTTTCACTAGTTTTGTTTGATTCGTTTTCACTAGTTTTGTTTGATTCGTTTTCACTAGTTTTGTTTGATTCGTTTTCACTGGTTTTGTTTGAATCGTTTTCACTAGTTTTGTTTGATTCGTTTTCACTAGTTTTGTTTGATTCGTTTTCACTAGTTTTGTTTGATTCGTTTTCACTAGTTTTGTTTGATTCGTTTTCACTAGTTTTGTTTGATTCGTTTTCACTAGTTTTGTTTGATTCGTTTTCACTAGTTTTGTTTGATTCGTTTTCACTGGTTTTGTTTGATTCGTTTTCACTAGTTTTGTTTGATTCGTTTTCACTAGTTTTGTTTGATTCGTTTTCACTAGTTTTGTTTGATTCGTTTTCACTGGTTTTGTTTGATTCGTTTTCACTGGTTTTGTTTGATTCGTTTTCACTAGTTTTGTTTGATTTGTTTTCACTAGTTTTGTTCGATTTGTTTTCACTAGTTTTGTTTGATTCGTTTTCACTAGTTTTGTTTGATTCGTTTTCACTAGTTTTGTTTGATTCGTTTTCACTAGTTTTGTTTGATTCGTTTTCACTAGTTTTGTTTGATTCGTTTTCACTAGTTTTGTTTGATTCGTTTTCACTAGTTTTGTTTGATTCGTTTTCACTAGTTTTGTTTGATTCGTTTTCACTAGTTTTGTTTGATTCGTTTTCACTAGTTTTGTTTGATTCGTTTTCACTAGTTTTGTTTGATTTGTTTTCACTAGTTTTGTTTGATTTGTTTTCACTAGTTTTGTTTGATTCGTTCTCACTAGTTTTGTTTGATTCGTTTTCACTAGTTTTGTTTGATTCGTTTTCACTAGTTTTGTTTGATTCGTTTTCACTAGTTTTGTTTGATTCGTTTTCACTAGTTTTGTTTGATTCGTTTTCACTAGTTTTGTTTGATTCGTTCTCACTAGTTTTGTTTGATTCGTTTTCACTAGTTTTGTTTGATTCGTTTTCACTAGTTTTGTTTGATTCGTTTTCACTAGTTTTGTTTGATTCGTTTTCACTAGTTTTGTTTGATTCGTTTTCACTAGTTTTGTTTGATTCGTTTTCACTAGTTTTGTTTGATTCGTTCTCACTAGTTTTGTTTGATTCGTTTTCACTAGTTTTGTTTGATTCGTTTTCACTAGTTTTGTTTGATTCGTTTTCACTAGTTTTGTTTGATTCGTTTTCACTGGTTTATAAATAATGTTCAATTAAACAAAGATCGTAGGGGCTGCAGAACTTCCAGCAAAAAAGGTTAAAGAATCGTGGATTTTCCTATTTTTTCGTTCCTATCACCCTATGTTTGTTTTTCCTACCTAAAGAGGTCCTGCGGCTGGGGTCACGGTGCGCTCGTGTTGCCAGGGGGGATATACTGCGATTCCGGCATATACTGCGCTTTACAGACTTTCTGCCGTGCGATTTTTGAGTGTTGCGCTGATCGAGCTATGCTGCTATGTATGCACGAGCTATGCAGTCCAGTGTCCAGTGTCCAGCGGTCCAGCTGTCGTGGTGCCGGCGGGGACAGAGGGCGAGGAGTGCCGACACAGGGGTGCCGGCGGGGACAGAGGGCGAGGAGTGCCGACACAGGGGTGCCGGCGGGACAGAGGGTGAGGAGTGCCAACACAGGGGTGCCGGCGGGGACTGAGGGCGAGGAGTGCCGACACAGGGGTGCCGGCGGGGACAGAGGGCGAGGAGTGCCGACACAGGGGTGCCGGCGGGGACTGAGGGCGAAGAGTGCCGACACAGGGGTGCCGGCGGGGACAGAGGGCAAGGAGTGCCGACACAGGGGTGCCGGCGGGGACAGAGGGCAAGGAGTGCCGACACAGGGGTGCCGGCGGGGACAGAGGGCGAGGAGTGCCGACACAGGGGTGCCGGCGGGGACTGAGGGCGAGGAGTGCCGACACCACAGCAGCAGTGGCAGGTGGCTCCCCATCAGATGCCCGCCACCAGCACAGCTGACACCCGATCATGGTTAGGGTTACTTCCCGGGATCAGCGGGCAGGGGAGCGACTTGGAGACCGCGGGGGCTATAATACAAGGAACTCGCGGCAGATGTGCTGTGTTTATGTGAAATCTGATCCCATATCTGATCCCATTGTACCTGCTATGTGAAATCTGATCCCATATCTGATCCCATTGTACCCTATGTGAACTATGTGATCCCATTGTACCCTATGTAATCCCATTGTACCTGCTATGTGATCCCATTGTACCTGCTATGTGATCTCATTGTACCTGCTATGTGAACTGATCTGATCCCATTGTACCTGCTATGTGAAATCTGATCCCATATCTGATCCCATTGTACCCTATGTGAACTATGTGATCCCATTGTACCCTATGTGATCTCATTGTACCTGCTATGTGATCCCATTGTACCTGCTATGTGATCCCATTGTACCTGCTATGTGAACTGATCTGATCCCATTGTACCTGCTATGTGAACTGATCTGATCCCATTGTACCTGCTATGTGAACTTCAAGTAGTGTGCATTACAAGGATCATTTGCTGATTAATTAAGCAATGGATGTCCTTAGCAACTTCCACGGCTTTGGCTGCAATCCCGGCCACATTCCAGTCTCGCTCCAATGCTGGATTTCCTGAAAATGAATAAACAGAAGCTGTGGTCAGCCGTCTCGCTTCATTGAAGACTGTCCGTCCTGATACAATCCAGTGACCCAAATCCTGTTATCAATGCAACCGACGCGCCAAATATTTAACATTCCTGCGGGCTAGCGTGGTGAACCAAATTAAATCACCATTGACAGCGACATTACAACATTTGTCGGTCAGCATAATCTTCTCCAGTGACCCTGAACAACTGACATGACCATTCATCAGATACCGCAGGAAGTCTGCAAGATCTCCGTGCCGGTCGGAGAGACATGTTACGCAGCATAGTTCACGGACAGGGCAAAAAACCGGTCGACATGCGTAAGCTTGTGAGCGACTAACGAGTCTCTCACGAGCTCCGGTAATGAGCACGTCACGAGAATCATGACCGTAAGCCGCACCGGTGGCGAACGGATTATGCAGCAATTAGCGCAACGTCAATTACCGCACCGGTGGCAGCAATTAGCGCAACGTCAGGGGTACGCCGCTGTCGACTGTCAAGGTCGTCGAATGCTGAACATTTGGTTAAAGGCTGAAACACAGCTCTCTCGCACGCACATCGTGTCTCGCAACTCCCATTGAAATACACGTAATATCTCCCGCTCGCGTCTCGTCTCACATCTCGCAGTTCTGCTGCGAAATCGTGGCAAGATCTCGCTCTAGAATCGCGGGTCTTGCGGCACCGTCTATCTCGCATGCGAGATGTTGACTAGGTCAACTTTTTCGCACGATTTGCGTGCGATCGCGATTTTCGAGCGAGACGGCCCAGACGCGAGACGCGATTGCCTACGAGACGCGACTTGCCTACGAGACGCAAAATGTGCGTCTCTGTTCGGCAGACCACTATACACCACTACACACAATGCTGTTTCAGTGTAAGTTGGATTTGTTTCTGGCGAAAGGTGCAAACAATCTTGACATGAATTATCAGTATTATCATATCATATATGACATTAATTATCCGTATAAAAGTACGACAGTTTTATTTGCTTTATAACAACTGACAATCTTGTCACTATTGGTCACAAAGAGATTCTAAGAGCCGTATGTTCGGGGGTAGTCACGTTGAATTGTTGTCTCTCGGCTTTCCAATATGTCTGACGATTGATATCATTGACGGTATTATGAACGGGCTCTTGCTGCTGCGCTAGCGTCTCGATGTAGTAAGACTCGTTTCGGTTACTCAGTGTCGCAGTGCGCCTATTCTTAGCTCAGTATCTCAGTCATATATCCATCGCAACGTATGGCAGCCGATTGTCCTCACTTCGATTGCCCTCACTTCTCTGTATGATAGTGTGGAAAAGAGTGTCAGTAGCGCCTGCCATCAAAACGCCTGCCATCTGAGGGGCCATTAGCGTCCGGACTCCGAGCGGTATGTGATCGGCATCCAACTGAGCAGCCAATACTGTAGAAGTAAACCTGAGGTCTGCCCAGCGGGCTACGACTCTCAAAAGGTTAAAAGGGTCTCCGCCTCACCAAGCACACGTCACGGTAGGTATCTTGGCAGTGGTTGTGGCAGTGGTCGTGGCAGTGGTCTTGGCAGTGGTCGTGGCAGTGGTCTTGGCAGTGGTCTTGGCAGTGGTCTTGGCAGTGGTCGTGGCAGTGGTCTTGGCAGTGGTCGTGGCAGTGGTCTTGGCAGTGGTCTTGGCAGTGGTCTTGGCAGTGGTCGTGGCAGTGGTCGTGGCAGTGGTCTTGGCAGTGGTCTTGGCAGTGGTCTTGGCAGTGGTCGTGGCAGTGGTCGTGGCAGTGGTCTTGGCAGTGGTCTTGGCAGTGGTCTTGGCAGTGGTCTTGGCAGTGGTCGTGGCAGTGGTCTTGGCAGTGGTCTTGGCAGTGGTCGTGGCAGTTACCACCGTGGTGGTCTCGCGGCATCTGTCTCGCCGGTGTTTCACCCCTGTCGTCGCCTCGCCAGCTGCCACTTCTCGCCACCAGCCGCCCCTGTCCGGCGATCTGCACACACGTGTGTGTGTGTGTGGGGGGGGGGGGGACTGGTGGCAGACACGAGGCCACCGGACGGGCATGGCTGTCTGCCTCGATACCATCTCTCTGCTGTGACCTGTCGGGCGTGACCTGTGACCTGTCGGGTGTGCTGTGACCTGTCGGGCGTGCTGTGACCTGTCGGGCGTGACCTGTGACCTGTCGGGCGTGACCTGTGACCTGTCGGGCGTGAGCGCAGCTCGCTCAGGGTGTGGCCCGGCCGCCTAACAGCGTGCCAATCGGCGTACTGCCGCAGTTTTATCGTCAGATGCAACGCGCTGAGATCGGTGTTGGAGACGAAACTTAGCGATGCTGCACTCCTTCTTACGGAAGCAACCCTGCTCGGCAGCGATACGCACAGCTCGGGTTTGCAGATCAGCTTGTACAATGTTGCACTCCTTCTATACGAAAGAAAGCCTCGCTTCACAGCCGCATTCAAAGCCAGTCTGTTGGCTGCCGCCTCCTCCAGCTCCACTGAGCCGCCGGTGTGGCCACCACGGGCAGCGCTGATTGAAAACCACCGTTAAGCGACGTGCTCTGGAGGCTACCGAGCGACGTGTGAGCGCGCCTCTGTGGGAGCCGGCGCGGTAGCGTTATTCATTGTCAGTCTCCCAGCCGGCGTCTGGTGGTCGTCTCGGTCTCGGTGCTCGCACCTCGCTGGCATCGCCTCTCGCCGCTGCACTCGCCGGCGCCACCTCGCCTCTCGCCTCTCTCGACAAAGAGTTCAGCAGTTCGTAGTCTCTCTGCAGAGAACTGGGCACTTACTCGGTTCGCGGCGGAGAACTGAGCAGTTTTTCTCCTATCTGAAGGGAACCAAACACTCCTCGTCTCTCGACTGGATATTAACCATTTATTCGCCTCTGTAGAGAACTGAGCAATGCTTAACATCGACGACATCGGCGCGACTGACGGCCAACTCCCCGTTCAGTGGGCCACTTCACTCTTCACCGCCGCTGCTGCGCCGTGTCAATACGGTCAAACAGACGGCTGAGACCCGAGGGAGGCCGCATCAGACGGCTGAGACCCGAGGGAGGCCGCAGCAGACGCCTGAGACCCGAGGGAGGCCGCAGCAGACGGCTGAGACCCGAGGGAGGCCGCAGCAGACGGCTGAGATCCGAGGGAGGCCGCAGCAGACGGCTGAGACCCGAGGGAGGCCGCAGCAGACGGCTGAGACCCGAGGGAGGCCGCAGCAGACGGCTGAGATCCGAGGGAGGCCGCAGCAGACGGCTGAGATCCGAGGGAGGCCGCAGCAGACGGCTGAGACCCGAGGGAGGCCGCAGCAGACGGCTGAGATCCGAGGGAGGCCGCAGCAGACGGCTGAGATCCGAGGGAGGCCGCAGCAGACGGCTGAGATCCGAGGGAGGCCGCAGCAGACGGCTGAGATCCGAGGGAGGCCGCAGCAGACGGCTGAGATCCGAGGGAGGCCGCAGCAGACGGCTGAGATCCGAGGGAGGCCGCAGCAGATGGCAGGCGAGGGAGGCCGCAGCAGACGGCTGAGACCCGAGTGAGGCCGCAGCAGACGGCTGAGACCCGAGGGAGGCCGCAGCAGACGGCAGGCGAGGGAGGCCGCAGCAGACGGCTGAGACCCGAGGGAGGCCGCAGCAGACGGCTGAGACCCGAGGGAGGCCGCAGCAGACGGCAGGCGAGGGAGGCCGCAGCAGACGGCTGAGACCCGAGGGAGGCCGCAGCAGACGGCTGAGACCCGAGGGAGGCCGCAGCAGACGGCAGGCGAGGGAGGCCGCGCATCACACCACACACCGTCCCGCTCTGGGCCAATCATCGATAACGGTAGCGCACACACCGCCGGCGCGGAAAATCGGTGATGGCGCGTGTAGGCAACGAGACATGTGGTCGGCGGCTGAATGAAACGTGGTCAGAGATTCTGTGAGGTGTACAATGAGATGGTGACACTTCGAGGAATGCTATTGTTACTTCTTTGGGTCAAGTTCATGCGAAGTTCTGAGAATGGTGTTTTGGTGTTTGGAGGTTTTGTAAGCGGCAAAAGATCTGCATTGTATATGGATATGTGGCATGGGTGCAACTGCATATCATAGTTGAATGCTCGTAAATCGTAACTAGTTCTGCGCAGCAAGGTTATGGAGGATTGCTGTATTGTCCAGGTCCTGGTTAGGCATTGGATAATGGGCGCCCGTAGTGTTCGTTGGGCATCACCAGACACGCCCGCCGTTTGGAGGGCGCTGAGGTATGATACCGCTATCACTAGACTCTGTCCACACAATGCCAGGTGACCCCTGTCACATATTTTATTTCATTTTATTGCACCACCTGTCTGAGCAGCGAGTGTGCAGAATTTCGCTCGGCCTGTTAAACACCATGGAAATTCATATGATATATCGCTCAGCCATGTCACACTAAATAGTATATGGCACGCTCGTTTCCAATCGTTAATCACCTGTCCTTCTTCGTCTCCGCGCCTGGAGCTAAAACACTTTCGCGTGCATAAGTCACGCTCTTCAAAGACAATATATTTCCCACTTTCCACCAGTACAGTATCCCTTACAGCACATTTAAAAGCATTCTCGACCTTTCCGCTGATACCCAGGCTCGGTGAGGAGGCACGCGTCCGACTGACCCCGCCTCCTCAAACCCACCGTAAACACCAGCAGGCCGAGCATCTATCGGTGCGCCCTGTCCCAGCCTGACCCGATTGATAACCGAGGCTCGCATTCTGGCGCGAGCCGACTCTTTCCTCATTCCGGGGGGCGCCCTGGGCTGTCGGCCGGTATGCGTGCGCGTGCCTGGCGCAGTCTAGCGGCCGGCAGCCGGCGCGTGGCCGCCCGCCGCCCGTCGTACGCCGTTGGAGGGCGCTGAGGTCTGATACCGCCTGGCTCCGGCAGAGGGCGCCGCCGGCCGGCCGGCGCGGCGTCACGGCGGCAGTCGGCAGCGGAGCTCGGAGTGGGCCGGGCGGGCGCGACGCGCCGCGACCGGGCAGCAGTGCGCGTGAGCCCGAGTGGGCAGGCAGAGCCGAGCGAGCGGCGAGCTGAGCGGTCAGTGAGCCAGGCTACGCTGACAGTGACAGCGAGAGAGCGAGCGAACGGTGGTGTGCTGAGAGAGAGAGAGAGAGAGAGTGCGGAGGTGGCCACAGAGCTGGTGTGAATTGACTGAGGGTTACGGCTGAGGTGACGGCCGCAGCTCGCGTGAAACATGCGGACCTTCATGACTCAGACGAGTGTGACCTTGGAGCAGCGACCCCGCCCTCCGGCACGGTAAGTCGAGGCAGCCGGAGGGCATCGACTTCTCCCGCTTCGGGATACAGTTCACCTCCACCCCACCCACTGGTGTCAGTTCACTCACACGCCGTCTCCAACTGAGGGTGCTTGCTGGTTGCATGCCCGTTTCGAGGCTGCAGTGAAGCGCTTCGCCTAATATGTTTCTTACCGACCAATTAACTCAAAGCTGACAGCAGCGGACACATTCACATCAGCAGCGGACACAGCAGCGGCGCGAAAAAGCGAGTTACTCCGACTGCCGTGATGATCCCTGCCAACTGCTGAGCGCATCCGGTGAAGTACCAACATAACCAGGGCTCCCCTCTGTGCCGCTCCAGCCGCTCTGTGTCGGCTTACCAGAGGATTCACTTTGTCGTGATGAGGGCATACTGCGAAGAACATTCTCCACCTTGCTGCGGCCGTCCGCTGCTGCTTTACTGCACTCCACCCTACGAATTTGGGCACAACCACCCGTGCGCGTGAACAATACTACGCGACATCCTTGTGTCCGTCCTCAAACTATCTCAAACTGGGGTGATGAACGGTGTAATCCGGACTAAGACGGCGTGCTGGGCCCAGCCAAGGCCCGACATGAGACTGACCATGAAATGCGCTTAATTGTCACGGCAAGCCGTATTTGGCAGCAGGAAGATTGTCCGCATGCCAGTGATGGACCGACAGTGGCCAACAGTGACCGACAGTGGCCAACTGGAGCTGGTGGCGTCCGGTGCGGCGTCCGGGCGGCGCCAGCTGAAACCGTCAGCAGCTGTATCGACTCACACGCACCGCGCAGATGGCCCACACGACAAATACGACACGACAAATACGACAAATACGACAAATACGACACGACAAATACGACAAATACGCTGTGTCGTGATCTGACGCAGGAAGGGTACTCGCCGAATAAATTATGCCTTATCCAGGTAACGGATGTCACTGAGTGCATTTTTACCCGTTAGGGGTGATCCTGAGCTAAACGGTGCTCGTCAAGCCATTTGGTGATTCCTGTTGCACCATTTGTTACATGTTATTAGCCATTTTTGTCTGAATGAAGCGTTCGTGGAAGAACCTTGTGAACCGCTTTACACCGGTGCGTCTCCCGTAAGCCCCTGCAGCTCCTGCTGGCTCCGCTAGCGCCGCCAGTGATGGGCTGCTGTACTAAGCTCACCGATTCCCGCAGACGGCCCTCGAACCAGCCGGCTCGGTCCCCCCCCCCCCCCTCGAACCAGCCGGCTCGGTCCCCCCGAACCAGCAGGCTCGGTCGCCCCCGAACCAGCCGGCTCGGTCGCCCCCGAACCAGCCGGCTCGGTCCCCCCGATACAGCCGGCTCGGTCCCCCCGAACCAGCCGGCTCGGTCCTCCCGATCCAGCAGGCTTGGTCGCTCCGAACCAGCAGGCTTGGTCGCCCCGAACAAGCAGGCTCGGTCGCTCCGAACCAGCAGGCTCGGTCGCTCAGAACCAGCAGGCTCGGTCGCCCCGAACCAGCCGGCTTGGTCGCCCTGATCCAGCCGGCTTGGCCGCCCCAATCCAGCAGGCTTGGTCGCCCCGAACCAGCAGGTTTGGTCGCCCCAAACCAGCAGGCTTGGTCGCCCCGAACCAGCAGGCTTGGTCGCCCGGAACCAGCCAGCTTGGTCGTCCCAATCCAGCAGGCTTGGTCGCCCCGAACCAGCAGGCTTGGTCCGCCCCGAACCAACAGGCTTGGTCGCCCGGAACCAGCCGGCTTGGTCGTCCCAATCCAGCAGGCTTTGTCGCCCCGAACCAGCAGGCTTGGTCCGCCTGTCATCGACCGAGCTGAGCGACAATCAATAAGGAACCATGTCAGTCTGGGAGCCCGGACTGCACCGCAACGCCGGCTGGCAGGACTGCAGCGCTTAGCAGGGGGTGGTACGGTGGTGACACTGCAGCAAAGGTCCGACACAGCGACACTGCAGCAGAGGCTGATACAGTGGTGACACACTGCAGCAGAGGCTGATACAGTGGTGACACACTGCAGCAGAGGCTGATACAGTGGTGACACACTGCAGCAGAGGCTGATACAGTGGTGACACACTGCAGGAGGGGCTGATACAGTGGTGACACACTGCAGGAGGGGCTGATACAGTGGTGACACACTGCAGGAGGGGCTGATACAGTGGTGACACACTGCAGGAGGGGCTGATACAGTGGTGACACACTGCAGGAGGGGCTGATACAGTGGTGACACACTGCAGGAGGGGCTGATACAGTGGTGACACACTGCAGGAGGGGCTGATACAGTGGTGACACACTGCAGGAGGGGCTGATACAGTGGTGACACACTGCAGGAGGGGCTGATACAGTGGTGACACACTGCAGGAGGGGCTGATACAGTGGTGACACACTGCAGCAGAGGCTGATACAGTGGTGACACACTGCAGCAGAGGCTGATACAGTGGTGACACACTGCAGGAGGGGCTGATACAGTGGTGACACACTGCAGCAGAGGCTGATACAGTGGTGACACACTGCAGGAGGGGCTGATACAGTGGTGACACACTGCAGCAGAGGCTGATACAGTGGTGACACACTGCAGCAGAGGCTGATACAGTGGTGACACACTGCAGGAGGGGCTGATACAGTGGTGACACACTGCAGCAGAGGCTGATACAGTGGTGACACACTGCAGCAGAGGCTGATACAGTGGTGACACACTGCAGCAGAGGCTGATACAGTGGTGACACACTGCAGGAGGGGCTGATACAGTGGTGACACACTGCAGCAGAGGCTGATACAGTGGTGACACACTGCAGGAGGGGCTGATACAGTGGTGACACACTGCAGGAGGGGCTGATACAGTGGTGACACACTGCAGGAGGGGCTGATACAGTGGTGACACACTGCAGGAGGGGCTGATACAGTGGTGACACACTGCAGGAGGGGCTGATACAGTGGTGACACACTGCAGCAGAGGCTGATACAGTGGTGACACACTGCAGGAGGGGCTGATACAGTGGTGACACACTGCAGGAGGGGCTGATACAGTGGTGACACACTGCAGGAGGGGCTGATACAGTGGTGACACACTGCAGGAGGGGCTGATACAGTGGTGACACACTGCAGGAGGGGCTGATACAGTGGTGACACACTGCAGCAGAGGCTGATACAGTGGTGACACACTGCAGCAGAGGCTGATACAGTGGTGACACACTGCAGCAGAGGCTGATACAGTGGTGACACACTGCAGGAGGGGCTGATACAGTGGTGACACACTGCAGGAGGGGCTGATACAGTGGTGACACACTGCAGCAGAGGCTGATACAGTGGTGACACACTGCAGCAGAGGCTGATACAGTGGTGACACACTGCAGCAGAGGCTGATACAGTGGTGACACACTGCAGGAGGGGCTGATACAGTGGTGACACACTGCAGCAGAGGCTGATACAGTGGTGACACACTGCAGCAGAGGCTGATACAGTGGTGACACACTGCAGGAGGGGCTGATACAGTGGTGACACACTGCAGCAGAGGCTGATACAGTGGTGACACACTGCAGCAGAGGCTGATACAGTGGTGACACACTGCAGGAGGGGCTGATACAGTGGTGACACACTGCAGCAGAGGCTGATACAGTGGTGACACACTGCAGGAGGGGCTGATACAGTGGTGACACACTGCAGGAGGGGCTGATACAGTGGTGACACACTGCAGCAGAGGCTGATACAGTGGTGACACACTGCAGCAGAGGCTGATACAGTGGTGACACACTGCAGGAGGGGCTGATACAGTGGTGACACACTGCAGGAGGGGCTGATACAGTGGTGACACACTGCAGGAGGGGCTGATACAGTGGTGACACACTGCAGGAGGGGCTGATACAGTGGTGACACACTGCAGGAGGGGCTGATACAGTGGTGACACACTGCAGCAGAGGCTGATACAGTGGTGACACACTGCAGGAGGGGCTGATACAGTGGTGACACACTGCAGCAGAGGCTGATACAGTGGTGACACACTGCAGGAGGGGCTGATACAGTGGTGACACACTGCAGCAGAGGCTGATACAGTGGTGACACACTGCAGGAGGGGCTGATACAGTGGTGACACACTGCAGGAGGGGCTGATACAGTGGTGACACACTGCAGCAGAGGCTGATACAGTGGTGACACACTGCAGCAGAGGCTGATACAGTGGTGACACACTGCAGCAGAGGCTGATACAGTGGTGACACACTGCAGGAGGGGCTGATACAGTGGTGACACACTGCAGGAGGGGCTGATACAGTGGTGACACACTGCAGGAGGGGCTGATACAGTGGTGACACACTGCAGGAGGGGCTGATACAGTGGTGACACACTGCAGGAGGGGCTGATACAGTGGTGACACACTGCAGCAGAGGCTGATACAGTGGTGACACACTGCAGGAGGGGCTGATACAGTGGTGACACACTGCAGCAGAGGCTGATACAGTGGTGACACACTGCAGGAGGGGCTGATACAGTGGTGACACACTGCAGCAGAGGCTGATACAGTGGTGACACACTGCAGGAGGGGCTGATACAGTGGTGACACACTGCAGCAGAGGCTGATACAGTGGTGACACACTGCAGCAGAGGCTGATACAGTGGTGACACACTGCAGGAGGGGCTGATACAGTGGTGACACACTGCAGCAGAGGCTGATACAGTGGTGACACACTGCAGGAGGGGCTGATACAGTGGTGACACACTGCAGCAGAGGCTGATACAGTGGTGACACACTGCAGGAGGGGCTGATACAGTGGTGACACACTGCAGCAGAGGCTGATACAGTGGTGACACACTGCAGGAGGGGCTGATACAGTGGTGACACACTGCAGGAGGGGCTGATACAGTGGTGACACACTGCAGGAGGGGCTGATACAGTGGTGACACACTGCAGGAGGGGCTGATACAGTGGTGACACACTGCAGCAGAGGCTGATACAGTGGTGACACACTGCAGCAGAGGCTGATACAGTGGTGACACACTGCAGGAGGGGCTGATACAGTGGTGACACACTGCAGCAGAGGCTGATACAGTGGTGACACACTGCAGCAGAGGCTGATACAGTGGTGACACACTGCAGCAGAGGCTGATACAGTGGTGACACACTGCAGGAGGGGCTGATACAGTGGTGACACACTGCAGCAGAGGCTGATACAGTGGTGACACACTGCAGGAGGGGCTGATACAGTGGTGACACACTGCAGCAGAGGCTGATACAGTGGTGACACACTGCAGGAGGGGCTGATACAGTGGTGACACACTGCAGCAGAGGCTGATACAGTGGTGACACACTGCAGGAGGGGCTGATACAGTGGTGACACACTGCAGGAGGGGCTGATACAGTGGTGACACACTGCAGGAGGGGCTCGACATCGTAATAGGGGTCCAACTTAATGACACGCTTCAGCAGGGTCAGGGGCATTGTTGGATTTTTCGTTTCATGACCTGGTCCCGGAGAGTAAAAAATCCTTAGGTGGAGACTAAAATTGTCTTATTACTTATTAGGAAAATATATATTTTCATTTTTGGAAAACATTATTTTACTTGGAAAGTAAAATTCCTGATTTGTAATGGATATTATAGGGGTCCGGCACTGCAACGAGGGTGCGACACAGAGACATACTGCAGCGGCGTGACATTGCAGGAGGGGCCCGACTCAATAGTGACATTGCAAGAGGGAGCCAGCACTACAATACAACATGGGCGGCCACTACAGTGCTGTGTGACACTGACAACAGAAACGACCAGCACAGCACAGCAGAGCACGCCACCGCGCCAGTGCAGCGGCACGGCCACGCCCCCTCGTCCTGGTCCGCCCCGTCCCGAGTCCGACACGCCCCTCCCCGGCACGCCCCTCCCCGACACGCCCCTCCCCGGCACGCCCCTCCCCGACACGCCCCTTCCCGGCACGCCCCTCCCCGACACGCCCCTCCCCGACACGCCCCTCCCCGGCACGCCCCTCCCCGACACGCCCCTCCCCGGCACGCCCCTCCCCGGCACGCCCATCGCTGACGTTTGATTGGATTGAGAGAAGGCGTGTTCTGGAGTGAAGAGTGGCTTGGCAGCGGGACTGTTCGGTGTAGTGACTCATTCATGCTCGCCATTGGAAAAACCAAGAAGCAGCCAGGTTGCACCTTACTTACGCTTCCTGTGTTGGAATAATTAAAGTAAATCATTATTCATCTGATGACGTGTGATTCACTTTGTATCAATATATCGGGGTTGAAAATGTACTATGCCCTTTCTGCGATGTTTTCCTCTCACTGGTATCCAAATATGAACACACTTTTTTTTTGGACAACTAACTTCTTTTGGTGTGGTCTTAATGGTAATACCAGGAGTCTTGATGGAGTGGAATGCTTCTGTCTGACTAGCTAATAGACTATTAGTGGGACAACAAATCGGTTACCGGGCACAAATGACCTGACACAGTAATTCTCCAAATGAGACGGCGTGTGGGATCTTCGCCCTGAAGGAGCGACCGCTCTCTAAACTGGGCGCCTGCGTTCTGCACGGGGCGCCTGCGTTCTGCACGGGGCGCCTGCGTTCTGCACGGGGCGCCTGCGTTCTGCACGGGGCGCCTGCGCTCTGCACGGGGCGCCTGCGCTCTGCACGGGGCGCCTGCGTTCTGCACGGGGCGCCTGAGTTCTGCACGGGGCGCCTGCGTTCTGCACGGGGCGCCTGCGCTCTGCACGGGGCGCCTGCGTTCTGCACGGGGCGCCTGCGTTCTGCACGGGGCGCCTGCGTTCTGCACGGGGCGCCTGCGTTCTGCACGGGGCGCCTGCGTTCTTCACGGGGCGCCTGCGTTCTGCACGGGGCGCTTGCGTTCTGCACGGGGCGCCTGCGTTCTGCACGGGGCGCCTACGTTCTGCACGGGGCGCCTGCGTTCTGCCTGCGTTCTGCACGGGGCGCCTGCGTTCTGCACGGGACGTTTGGTCTCTATTGTCCAGACGGGAAAACCTGGTCTCAGCGTGACAACAGTAGTCGCTTCCTTCTCAACCGCAGACACAGCTTCCTTCTGAACTGAGCTCCGCCATTTCCGTCTTAATGAGACTCGAGTTCGCCAACGTGGGGGGCGGGTTAGCGTGGTCAGACCTAATGACCGAGCCATGTTTACCAAGATAAGGCGAGTGTCACACACGACCTCCCCACGAAGATCACTAGGTCACAACTCACATGTGAACCGGACCTTTCTCACTTCCTGTCCTGATGCGGGTACGTCTGAATGGAGGGCCACACGCGAGTCTTGACCAGACTGGCGGCTAATTCAGTCTCCACGGAGTTCCACACGCGAGTCTTGACCAGACTGGCGGCTAATTCAGTCTCCACGGAGTTCCACACGCGAGTCTTGACCAGACTGGCGGCTAATTCAGTCTCCACAGAGTGCCACACGCGAGTCTTGACCAGACTGGCGGCTAATTCAGTCTCCACGGAGTTCCACACGCGAGTCTTGACCAGACTGGCGGCTAATTCAGTCTCCACACTGAGTTCAGACGTGGACTTCCGCTCCGTCGGTCTGAACGCTGTCGAAATGTGGCTCTGCACCTAGGCTGTGGCTTGGCATTATGGCTTTCATGTTGTCCTGCTGCGCCCGTCTCTACAGCTGCAGGGCACACACCCATACCGTTCGCCCAGATCTGTTCCGGCAGCGTCGGCAGCATCACCTGCTCCGGTCCGATCACTGCCCCGCTGCCAGCTGGTAGGGGACCAGCGGGCGGCGGTCAGGCGGGCCGAATACGGTGCGCTGCCGCCCCTCTGATGCGCCGCATTAGTCGGGCGCATCGGCCGCTGATGATCGACTGGCCCCGGAGAGCAGCGACAGGTGGCTGCGTGCGCCGACCGACCGGCCCGCTGCGGTCGGTCACTACTCCGAACTTACGCTCGGGTGGGTCACTGATCAACGATCAGGGATAACGCCCTCCGGATCACATGCTCCGATTACGGTTTCTGAACCATCTCCTCTTCCGCTTCCGGATCATGGTCTCCGAAGCCCCGCACCGGATCACGGATCACGCCCTCCGGATCACAACCTCCGACCCGGCCTTCGGATCACAGCCTCCCCCCCCCCCCCCGATCACCCGGATCACGGCCTTCGAACCCTGCGTCCGAACCCCGCCCCCACCCGAATAACGGCTGATACGCTTGGATCCCGCCTGATCCTCCCCGGAAGCTGTGTGCGTCAGTCTTCCGTCTGTGGAGATTCCCGCTCCAAGCTGGAGGATCTGCGGCATGTTCACTGCAGAGGCGATTACGTATAATGCGCCGAGAATATCATCTCTGGTCTTTGGAGCGAGAGGAGGGACTTCATCTTGTTTTGTTACGCGCCGGTGGCGACTGAGCCCCAGCTGACCTGGTGCACTGGCTGCTTACGCAGCTGCTGGCTTGCGTGAGGGAGGGTCAGAGGATCCGGTGGCCTTCTAAGCGGGGACCAACGCAGGCCAGCTCCGAGCTGGGCTGAGCGGCGCCGCACAGTCTAAGCTGGCGGATTTTCTGTTCTGTCTGTCACGTGATGGCATGTGAGGGTTTCTACGGACCCCAGTGGACCTTGGTGGTCCCTGGCGTATTCTAGTGAACCCTGGAGTGGCCCCTGGTGGACCCTGTCGGACTCTGTCGACCTCTAATGGACCCTGATGGATCCTGTCGGCCTCTGTTTGACCCTGGCGGGCCCTGAGAGACCACGATGGTCCCTGGTGGTGCCTGGCCCTGGTGGTGTCCGTCGGCCTTCCTTCCTCCAGGGGCCATGCCACGCCCGAGCAGTGGGGATCGCGTGCTGCCCCTACCGGCTACCTCCCGGGTGGTCGGTCAGGAATCGTCCCTGCATATTATAACCTTCACCAAGTCAGACCCGCCTCTCTGACGTCAGATGCGCGTCGGCCCGTTGCTATGACGACCACACCCACTCGCCGGGTCAGAGTGCGCGTGCGCCGACGTGCGGTCGCTCCACCAACCTCAGGTGAGATGCACACCTCGCAGGTCCGCTTTCCGCTGACCCCTGCCGCTCCGAGACTGGATTTGGCCGCTTGATAGCCGGAACGGGCACGGCGCGACGCGGGGAGTCTCCGGATGCCAGCTCCGCCGCGCCTCCAGCGTCCGCTGGGAGTGCTGGCTCAGCTAACCAGCAAAACTGGGAGAGTCTCGGGGGCGAGTCGCGTCCCGCTATGAACGGGCCTCATTCACCTGTGCGGCTCGATGTGGCTCCATAGCCGACCTCCTGACTGAAGACAGACTCTAGCTGGTTAAAATCCGATCGGTGAGGCGCGTGCAAACTGGCGTTTTCGAGTCCCACACGCGACCCGGAACTTCGCGCGCGGCGGCCGTGGCAGCGGTGGGCGGCGGGTGTGCTGGCCTGGCGGCCGTCCGGGGCGGGGGCGGGGGCGGGTGTCTGCCCGGCTCGTGATAGGACGTCGTCGCAGTGACAGCTCGGGCGTGGGCTGGCGGGCGCGCTGGCTGTGTATTTGGCGCGTGTGCCGCTGCGACCGGCGGCCCAGCTGCTGCTGCCTATCTGATCCTCGCCCGAGGTCTGCTTGTCGCAGCCGCTGACTGATTGACAGTTGTATAAATAGCGGCGGACACGACGGCGACAGCGGCGGATACGACGGCCCACAGACAGACCCCGGACGGGACACGGACAGGGCGTCGCGCACGATATGCTGCACACACGGACACAGACAGCGCGAACTGCACACGGCGTCCCGCTGCCTCCGCCGCCGCTACGGCTGCCACGGGAGCTGCTGCTGCTGCTGCTGTTGCTACTGCCACGGAACGCTGCAGAACACTGGCTCAGTTGGCGACCCCGAGCCGGGACGATTACGATGTCTATTGATACGCTGTCCGATCGCTAACTGTGTCGCCACTGTGATCGCTAACGATCGCTAACTGTGTCGCAACGCGACACACCCGGTCTGAGCGGCGTTCGGCGCTCGGATTCTTAGTCTCAGTCTCTCAGTCAGAGAGCAGCTAAGGGCGTGGGCAGGCGGCGAGAGATGGATTTTCGACGGAAACTGTCTCCTTTGTCCGTCTCGGGGTGCGTTGTTTTCCTTTGTGTGAGTTCAAATGTCAGTTATACAATAGTGTCTGCGCTTGGCTCGGTATCATTTTCGCTTTGCTCGTCGTCTAAGTTCGGGGGACATGTCCGGTTTGAGTTGGTCCTCTCATCAGGACATCTGTCTTCCAGAAGCACACACATTTCCAGACGCCGGACGGAGTGGCTGCGAAGTGTCGGCCGCCGCCGCTCGCCGCCCAGTCCTCGGTCCCACCCGGGTACGGTTTCCTCCCCACCTCAGGCGTCACCCCATATCTCTTGGCGGCGTCCGAGAGACGCCTCTGTGCGGCCCCGTGCTGTGATGTCCGTCTCTTCTCTACTGCCTCGCCGGCGCCATGCCGTCCCCTCCCTGTCCCGTCCCGTCCCGGGAGCCAGCGGCACCTCACCCCTCCCAGATCCCCTCACCCCTCCCAGACCCCTCACCCCTCCCAGGCCCCCTCACCCCTCACTACCCCCTCACCCCTCACTACCCCCTCACCCCTCACTACCCCCCCCCCCCATCTTCCCCCTCGGAAGCGACCAACGCCGTTCCCGTCGGCAGCGACACCACTCGGCGACGGTCACTGGTCAGCGACAGCGGCAGCTTTGAAGTCACTCCACGGAGACGGTGATAAGGCGCGATCGTACTCCACGGAGACGGTGATAAGGCGCGATCGTACTCCACGGAGACGGTGATAAGGCGCGATCGTACTCCACGGAGACGGTGATCAGGCGCGATCGTACTCCACGGAGACGGTGATAAGGCGCGATCGTACTCCACGGAGACGGCGATCAGGCGCGATCGTACTCCACGGAGACGGTGATCAGGCGCGATCGTACTCCACGGAGACGGTGATAAGGCGCGATCGTACTCCACGAAGACGGCGATAAGGCGCGATCGTACTCCACGGAGACGGCGATCAGGCGCGATCGTACTCCACGGAGACGGTGATAAGGCGCGATCGTACTCCACGGAGACGGTGATAAGGCGCGATCGTACTCCACGGAGACGGCGATCAGGCGCGATCGTACTCCACGGAGACGGTGATAAGGCGCGATCGTACTTCACGGAGACGGCGATAAGGCGCGATCGTCTCGCTGCTAATTTAACGGTTCACTTGCTGCCTATTGCGTGGTCCGATCCTTAGTCGAGACTGACTTGGCACAACAGAGAGTGAATGCCCTGTCTAGGCGCCGGGCAGTGTCGCGGGTGGAAGGAACTTGGTGTAGCTCCCGGACACGAGTCGAAAACGACACGCGCCAGTCATGAGAGATAAGAGAAACTAAATAGCTACCTGTAGATGCCTAATTGGGCTGTGGTCGCGTCCGTCTTTTGCGTGCGGTGAATTCAGTGGCGAGCGCGCCCGCACGATACTTTTCTCTTTACTCTTAGCACAGAAGTACTAACTAATACAGCGTAGAAAGCGTCATGCATGCGTGTATCACATTTCCCTGCGAGCTGCGTTGTCTCCAAGGCTTATAATACCCGTCATTTGTTGAATTGTATCCGTCGTCAGTGGTCTGCCAGTTTTTCGATTAATGACGCTATCAGCCGCTGTCCACACGCAATGCACGTAAACAGGGAGGCGTCACAGGGAGGCGCGTCAGAAGAAATCCGAACACTCGGTCTGCCGGATAGCTGCGGCGACGCAGCTGACACAGCTGACACAGACGACACGGTGTCGGCTGCGGGCCGTCACACATGTGACAGACGAGGCCGCAAAACCGGCGGACGGTGGCAGGCGACCGGTTCGGACAGTGTTAAACAAACATGGGTCGGCTCTGCGACCCGCTCCGTTCGCCCCGCTCCCAGCGATCACGTAACGGTCGGGTAGCCGACGCCGCTGAAGGCGCTGATGCCGTCCAAATGAAAACAGATCAGGCGCGGTGCCGCCCGCGCCGCACCCACCGCCGCCTCGGGGCGCTCCTGAATATCAATAATACCGTCTGGCCTCCGAGCCGCTGCCTCCACCGCTCCCACCGCCACGCTATCGCCACCGACGCCATCGCCACAGCAGGCCATGCAGAGAGTCAAAACAATACACCCACCGCCCCACCTCGGCGTCTCGGCGGCCTGTCCTCTCGCGCGATCCGGGCGGCCCGCCGCCCTGAAGTCGCACTGCCCGCACCCTCGCTCGCGTCACCACGCCGCGCAAAAACCGCTCATCGCCTACCGCCCACCGCCCGGCGGCGGCGGCGGCGCGAATTCCAGGCGTGCCGGGCTGGAATGCACCGTGTCCGAGTTACGGCAGCGGCGCCTGTGCAGCGGTAAACTAGAGCGGACCTCCGCCGCCGCAACCGCCCGCCGCCACCACCGCCACCGCCGCTGTCGCCGCCGAGCAGCGCTCAGCGGACCAGCTTCTGGGCGGTCCCGATCCGTTCTGGTGCGCGCTGCGGCCCGGCGGAGGATGTCAGAAGGATGTCAGAGAGGGCACCAGCAGCGGGAGGCGCCGTTCGGGCCGGCCACGGAGTCTCTCTCCCGCTGAGAGGTCAGAGAAGCCCGGCTGTGGGAGGCCCGGAGGCCCACAGGCGTAGACACTGCAGACATACCAGCCGCGGGCGGCGCTGAAGCTATTTTGGAAACCACTGAACCCGTCACGGCGCTGCTGACCAGCGGCGGGCGGCGCTGAAGCTATTTTGGAAACCACTGAACCCGTCACGGCGCTGCTGACCAGCGGCGGGCGGCGCTGAAGCTATTTTGGAAACCACTGAACCCGTCACGGCGCTGCTGACCAGCGGCGGGCGGCGCTGAAGCTATTTTGGAAACCACTGAACCCGTCACGGCGCTGCTGACCAGCGGCGGGCGGCGCTGAAGCTATTTTGGAAACCACTGAACCCGTCACGGCGCTGGTGTCACGGCGCAGCGTCACGTCACGGCGCTGCTGTCACGGCGCAGCGTCACGTCACGGCGCTGGTGTCACGGCGCAGCGTCACGTCACGGCGCTGCTGTCACGGCGCAGCGTCACGTCACGGCGCTGCTGGCATGGCATGCCGCGTCCGTGCAATGCTGCCCCAACACGCTGCAGGGTTGCAAAGCTGACAACAAGCGGAACTCGAATTCCTGGCTGGGCGCCCGGCAACACGGCCGGTGCGCGATCCGGCCGGCCTCGTCCTAAGCCTCGGCTCGGCCCGGCACGGCGCGGCGCCGACCGGAGGAAACTGGCGTGCCGACTGACGTGTCGACGGCCGGCTGAGGCGAGCGGGTGGTCTCTGCCCACCACGGCCGCACGGCACGTCGCACGATGACGAACTCGGCCGACTCTGAAGTTGTCTGTACCGCCGATACTTCGGATCAGATCCGATCCAGTCACGGGATGATGCCCTTTCTGGGCAGTTTTGGGGCCTTCTGCTCGCTCGCAAACACACCAAGCAGCTCAGCTGGGGCGCGGGACGGCCGCTGCTGCCAGGGCTCAGCTGAGCCGGTGCCGCTGCGGCCACGCCGTCGCAGGTGGGCGGCGGCAGATCGCGACACAGAGCGCGGGCAGATGGCATATGGCAGCACGTAAATATTTACCGCGGCGCGGGGCACACAGGGCGGGCTGTGTGTTTTCTCTGCGATGTGCGACTGGGATAGGTCATTAGAAGCGAGCTTCTCGCTGAACCGACTCACTGTGGGAGCGGGGGGAGTCAGGAGGCTGGCTCGAGGCTGGCTCACGGGTGGCTTACGGATGGTTCACGGCTGGTTCTCATGGCTAGCTCTCGGCTGGCTCACGGCTGGGTCATGTCTTTCTTATAACTGACTCACGGCTAGCTCCTGGCGGGCTTCCGTCAGACTCGCATGGCTCACGTATGGCTCACGGCTGGCTCACACCCGACTCTCCTTTGGCTATCGTCTGGCTCACTGCTGGCCCTCGTCTAGCTCTCGTCTAGCTCTCGTCTATCTCTCGTCTAGCTCTCGTCTAGCTCTCGTCTAGCCCCTTCTAGCCCCCTCTAGCCCCCGTCTAGCTCACGGCTAACTGCGACACAGTCGGTGCCGTGTGGCGTCGCACCACGCCGTGGCTCTACTCTCTGTTTACTGTGCTCTGTCGTCGGGACGGCGATAGAGCTGCAGGTTTCTCCCTCCCCACCTCCGTCTTTCTGTGCTGACCCGGCTCGGTCACGCGTCCGGCCCGGATTAGTGATGTCATGATCTGAGTCCGGTCCGGATTCCGGGGAGTCCGGACGGCGGCGGCAAACGCTACGCACGAAGCGGCGCGCTCGACGTTCGCTCCTTATTTCGCTCCGTGGTTGTTCAGTGGTTGCTCTAGAGCTGAGGCGGGCCTGATGTGTTGGTTTAACGCCAGCTGCCCCGGCGGCGTCCGCTTTGAACTGGTGGTGGAGGGATAGGCCGTGCTTCTGCCGCCACCGCCCCACCGCCGCCCCGACCACCGCCCGGCCACCGCCCCGCTCCTGCGCCTCCTCAGTGTACCCAATTAACGGCGCTGAAGAGCACGGTCAGGGAGGCGGATCTGTCTGAGAGCATACCGCAGATACAAAAAGTGAAGGGGAGGGAAACCGAAGAGGGGAGGGATGTGGATAGGGGAATGTGTGTGTTAACGTTGGTAGTGTGTGGGAAGTGTGTGGAGGACAGTTTGTGCGGCATAACATTATCGAGAGAGAAGTTGTAAGCAAATGTCTTACTGATGTGCTAACATTTAAATTCATCTTGCTAAAAGTCAATCGAATTATATCATTTCGACTGACAAATGTAGACTAAATACACATTTACGTAAATACAGAAATCAGGATGGAAGTGCAGTCGTGCCTTACCGTGACCACCTTCAGCGTGAAGTCGAGCAACAGTCTGAACCCTCGAGTAAGCTGGTACATGTGTGTAACGGTTTCGTTTGAGCAGTGTTCCGCCGGATGCCAGTCTCAAGTGTGACTCAAAGGTTTGTCCGAGGCAGACATTGCTGGCCGGCTTAGGGCCAGACTCCTAAACCAGGAATGTCGACAAGTGTCAACAATGACGCTTACGCCTGCTTTAGTTCATAATCGGACCAGTTAGAGCATTTATATTTTTATTTCAATACGTAATGAGCACGTTGTAATATTTGAGCTGGAATTTCTGACACTATGACTGCTCCCACGGTCCGTCTTGTAGCTCGAAATTTCCCAGAGAAGACTGATATAAGTCAATGTTAAGCAATGCGGGTTCACGGAGTCCAGCCAGGCTGCTGCGTAAGGCTGCGTGAGGCTCTGCGTGCGAATCCGTTGCGTGGTGGTAGTTCACTGATCCCTTCGCCGAATTGAGACGGCACACCTGCAAGGAACCTACACTTCTCTCGTCGTCCTGAGTGCACGCACCGCACGCGCGTACGCGCCTTCTCCGTCACATCGGTCCGATTGCGTGAGTGCGTGAGCGCGTGCTGATAGCGCACCGTATTGGCCAAGGTCCGTGTGAGGGGCTCACACGGACGTTGGCCGTTTGAGGGTGTTCGTCCCGTGCGCGTGTCTTGCCACGTGCGCGTGTCTTGCTGCACCGCTCCTCCTCATTAGGACCGCGTGTGTGCCTGATAAGGCGGCAGACGTGCCTGGATTGCACGTGCCGCCCACGCGTGATGTGTCTGGCGCGCGTGACCTGTCCGGTGTGGGATGCTCTCTGCTCTCCCCTTCCCCGGCTGCGCCCCCCCCCCCCCTGCGTACGGAGACGGACACTCGGAAGCGAGCGTGAGGGGTGTGTAGAATCGGGAGATCAGATCCGTCCGGTAGCCCTGCCCTCCTACGGTCCTGTCTCCCTACAACCCTGCTGTCCTGCTGTCCTGCTATCCTGCTATCCTGCTGTCCTGCTGTCCTGCTGTCCTGCTATCCTGCTGTCCTGCTGTCCTGCTGTCCTGCTGTCCTGCTGTCCTGCTGTCCTGCTGTCCTGCTGTCCTGCTGTCCTGCTGTCCTGCTATCCTGCTATCCTGCTGTCCTGCTGTCCTGCTGTCCTGCTGTCCTGCTGTCCTGCTATCCTGCTGTCCTGCTGTCATGCTGTCCTGCTGTCCTGCTGTCCTGCTGTCCTGCCGTCCTGCTGTCCTGCTGTCCTGCTGTCCTGCTGTCCTGCTGTCCTGCTGTCCTGCTGTCCTGCTGTCCTGCTGTCCTGCTGTCCTGCTATCCTGCTGTCCTGCTGTCCTGCTGTCATGCTGTCCTGCTGTCCTGCTGTCCTGCTGTCCTGCCGTCCTGCTGTCCTGCTGTCCTGCTGTCCTGCTGTCCTGCTGTCCTGCTGTCCTGCCGTCCTGCCGTCCTGCTGTATTGTTGTCCTGCTGTCCTGCTGTCCTGCCGTCCTGCTGTCCTGCTGCCCTGCTATCCTGTTATCCTGCTGTCCTGCTATCCTGCTATCCTGCTGTCCTGCTTTCCTGCTGTCATGCCGTCCTGCTGTCCTGATGTCCAGCTGTCCAGCTGTCCAGCTGTCCAGCTGTCCAGCTGTCCAGCTGTCCTGCTGTCCTGCTGTCCTGCTGTCCTGCTGTCCTGCTGTCCTGCCGCCCTGCTATCCTGCTGTCCTGCTGTCCTGCTGTCCTGCTGTCCTGCTGTCCTGCTATTCTGATATTCTGCTGTCCTGCTGCCCTGCTATCCTGCTGTCCTGCTGTCCTGCTGTCCTGCTATCCTGCTATTCTGCTATTCTGCTGTCCTGCTGTCCTGCTGTCCTGCTGTCCTGCTGTCCTGCTATCCTGCTGTCCTGCTGTCCTGCTGTCCTGCTGTCATGCTGTCCTGCTGTCATGCTGTATTGTTGTCCTGCTGTCCTGCTGTCCTGCTGTCCTGCTGTCCTGCTGTCCTGCTGTCCTGCTGTCCTGCTGTCCTGCTGTCCTGCTGTCCTGCTGTCCTGCTTCCCTGCTATCCTGCTGTCCTGCTATCCTGATATCCTGCTGTCCTGCTGTCCTGCTGTCATGCCGTCCTGCTGTCCTGCTGTCCTGCTGTCCTGCTGTCCTTCTGTCCTGCGGTCCTGCTGTCCTGCTGTCCTTCTGTCCTGCGGTCCTGCTGTCCTGCTTCCCTGCTATCCTGCTGTCCTGCTATCCTGCTGTCCTGCTGTCCTGCTGTCCTGCTGTCCTGCTGTCCTGCTGTCCTGCTGTCCTGCTGTCCTGCTGTCCTGCTGTCCTGCTGTCCTGCTGTCCTGCTGTCCTGCTGTCATGCTGTCCTTCTGTCCTGCTGTCCTTCTGTCCTGCTGTCCTGCTGTCCTGCTGTCCTGCTGTCCTGCTGTCCTGCTGTCCTGCTGCCCTGCTGTCCTGCTGTCCTGCTGTCTTGTTGTCCTGCCGTCCTGGCATGTCGTTCTACCTCCCTGCCGTCCTGCTGTCCTGCTGTCCTGCTGTCCTGCTGTCCTTCTGTCCTGCTGTCCTTCTGTCCTGCTGTCCTGCTGTCCTGCTGTCCTGCTGTCCAGCTGTCCAGCTGTCCAGCTGTCCAGCTGTCCTGCTGTCCTGCCTTCCTGCTGTATTGTTGTCTTGCCGTCCTGCTGTCCTGCTGCCCTGCCGTCCTGCCGTCCTACCTCCCTAGCGTCCTGCTGTTCCGCCGCCCCGCCCCTACCGCCCTGCCGTCCTATACTGTGGTCCTGCCGTCCTGCCGCTCCGCTGTGTACCAGCCATGTAGACAGAGTCGGCCGCGGGGCCGTGCCTCGAGACCGTTTGATCGGTCGCCGCCGCTCGGACTGCGGTTAGAGTCTCCCAGGCTGATTAGACCGTGCAGTGAGGTCGAGAAGACGGCCCGATCCAGGCCGGGCGCCTGGCACGATAGTGAAGTGGGAGGTGTGGAGTTGAGGGAACGCAAAAACCGTCTTTCAGAGCGGTTAACGAGGATGATTGGCATGTGCTTTTGATCGAAAGGGTAATTACCTAGATCTGGATGAGGAAGGACCTGTACGCGATGGTCGAAGCAGCCTTCACATGTCTTCGTTCGTAGCCTTGAGCTGTAATGGTATGTCTACTGCTAATTTGACGGGAATATCGGAAAACGCAATTTCACGGTAGCTAAAGGTTCAGATGGTGATTTTACATATCACCTTCACCACAAGCGTCAGGCTTCGGGTGTGCTACCATGGACCGACAGCTCCGCCTAACCGACCTCGACCCCTGACGGCCTTTTGAACTGCCGGGCCGTGTCGGTAAGGGATTACTGACCGGTTTACTCACTACATACAATCCTGGCAAGATTAATCCTGCCACACATGACCACAAAATGTCTCACAAAATGACTCGGCAATGGCCGGCCATAAGCAATCGACCTGTGAGAACGTTCCCATCGCGTCGGCTGGCACCCCCGGCCTGTGGGGCGGCGGCGGCGGCGGCGGCGGCGGAGGCGGAGGCGGAGGCGGAGGCGGAGGCAGCGGTGGTCCCTGCACCGTCACCCGGTTCCCACACAGCGCCCCTGCTCGCCCCCTTCCCCTCCCGCGTCTGATCTACTGCCGAGCCGTATTGACAAAGACAACACTGGTCTCAGTCACTGGGGCGGCAGAGCCTCTGTTTGTGCCTCCAACGGCTGTACAGAGGGTGATAGGACCTGAGGAGAGAGAGTGCAGAGGGTGAGAGGCCCTGAAGAGAGAGTGCAGGGATATGATGGAGCTGCCCACTGCAACCACCGGGGAAGGAAAGAGATATGTGGGTCCCCAATATCGGCGCGCGATGCAACAACGTTTGTAACTGTCGTTGTTTAGACATGTCGCTATGGGCGCCAAGTGACCAAAAACAGTCGGTGCGCCCTAAAACCCCAATCATCACCATCATCACCATCATCAAAGACTTGTCGCTTGTCTTAGCCAGTTTACTATCACTCTGCGTCACTGAAAAGTGAAAACTACCGATGGCAGGACTAGCGAGCATACTTCAATGTTTGGAAGTTGATGTTAATGCACGACTTTATTACATGATCATCCTGTGTACCAAAGATGGAAATTTGTAGCTCCAAGCTACAATCTTGTACCCATGACACTTTTTCGTGGTCACATCACACGACATTTGAAGCAGCTACTGATCCTGCATAACTGTGGTAAGTTTACAACTAATGACGACTTTCATGACCATTAAATCGAAGCTTAAATCAGTGGATTTCCTATGCATTGAATTGCATCATTCATTGTAAATGCCGCTAAAATCCGCAAACCAGTTGGAAAGAATCACTGATTGAACACCAGTGTGTATGTGGGCTCTAGTGATGGACATTGTCATGTCTTGACATTGTCTGCCATGTCTTGACATTCGAGGGTATTTCTGAAGCTGTCAATCAAATGTCAGCCGCGCCTCGAGATCCAGATTTGGGAACTAAAGAAACATTGCAAAGAAATATCGCCAATGCGGAAGACTTGCCTAATAAGCGCGTATTCTAGCGTTCATGTAGTTTTTATGACCTACTGATTTAATAGCTTCCTGCTGCGGTGCAACATTGCAATGTAATCTGAGTGCAAGAATCTCAGTGTAAATAAATTGGGTAATAGTTACCTACTTCTCAGACTGAAATCCTCGGCATAACTATCAACAACGTTTCATAGGTCCCATTGAAAATGGCATACTTCTGTCATTTGGTGATGGGTTATTTAAGGTTACCCTTCCGACACAACGTCCTCCTAGATACTTGGTTACACACTGCGGCCCGATATTATGATCACTGAGCTGTGGTGACCCTGGCACCGCCCTGGTCTGGATGTCTCCTCACTTTGTCACAGAGAACAATAGTCTCCGGCGCTGACCGCCTGGTCACTGCTAACCGGGGTCACCGCCCATCATGGGTGGGCCAGCCGATGATCATTGGTGGGCCAGCAGGGGACACGGAACTATTAGTTGTCAGCCTGTCAAAGTGTGACAGCGGCCTGTCGGAACCTCGCGACCCCACCGGGGGCGGCCTGGCCCCGCCTCGGCTGGACCGACCCCGCCTCGGGCGGACCGACCCGCTGGGGGTGGAGTGGACGGCAGCTCCCACGATGTCCTCCTCCTTGCCTGTCGCGCCAGACCGACTTCTGGTAACTCCTGGGTGTTACCTGATAACTCCTGGGGGTAACTCCTGGGTGTGGACTTCCTTTGACTGTTCTGCGTTCCAATGACCGTCTTCCGTTATGTTTCTCCTCTTCGGACTGGCTCCGCAGCAGATCAGCAGTCGAAATCAGAACGGTCAGCAGCAGATCAGCATTACAGCATATCAGCAGATCAGCAGATCAGCAGACCAGCAGACCAGCAGACCAGCAGTCTAATGGAGCAACTTAGTGGTTGTCGTCCGCTGCTGATGCCCTTCGGTGCTGCTGTGAAGTGTCAGGCTCTAGCTCGTCGCGTCGTGGTTCGCTGGAGAACCTGGCCTGTCTGATTCAGAGCGTCTGAGTTCGCTGGGGGCCGCCTCCTCCGGCGGCTGACGGCTGACTGCTAGGCTGAGGCGCCAGTAGGCCGCCACTCGCGTCTCTCGCGTCTCTCGCGTCTCTCTCGTCTCGCGTTGTCTCTCTCGTCTCACGCCTCTGTTTGTGTGCGCAGTGTTGGGTGTCACGGAGTCCTCCCCCGCGCGTCCGCCGCCGACAGGTGCCGCTTGTCGTTGTTTCCGGGAACACGCTGCGCTCGTTTGTATGTGTGTGTGTTCCCTGTCGAGGACCTGCCACTCGGCGCCTATTCCGGTGTTTCCCAAACGCTCCTCGCGAGTCGGTTGTTTGGAGATCCGCCGACGTCCGTTAGCAGATGTCGGCGGCACACCTGTCATCTCGTGGGTCCAGCCGACCTTCACTTTGTATGCTTCCGCAAGCGCTCTTTCAGTTTTCCACGTGGACCTTGACCATTGGACCTCGCACTCCGGTACACATAAACCACCTTAATGGTGTTTGTGTCGGCTGTTAAGCTCATCTGGATTCCGTATGAAGCTGCCACTCTGTACGATGCTTTGATGTGACGCACTATCGCATCTGATAGGTAATGATAACGCGGCCATGGTCAATCTATCAAATAGGCGATGGCTCCGTCACTTAAAGACATCAGTGTGCGTCCCAAGGGCCCCGCCCCGCTCGCAAACAGCCTCCTCAGAGGTCTCGCCTCTCAATTACGCCCCGTTTCCAATAATGGTATTAACCTTGTCCGTCCGCCGAACGCGCGCCCTCAATCGCTCCCGCTTTTCAGCGCGTCGTCGCGCGGCTGGGTTGGCTTCGGATGACCCAGCGTGACCCAGCGTGACCGTGCGTGACCCGTCCGACCGACTGTTGTTTATGTGCTGGGTCACGTCGGAAGTGACTACCGCCCGCGCGGCTACCACCGTGTGGTTCGCCATGTGGTTCGCCGTGTGGTTCGCCGTGTGGTTCGCCGTGTGGTTCGCCGTGTGGTTCGCCGTGTGGTTCGCCGTGTGGTCGACCACAGCCCGCCCGGCGCTGCATTAGTTACCCGTAATCGGCGGGGCCCATTACTTGGCATTGTTTGCACTCGGCTGTGAGAACTGCTTCCAGTGGAGCCGCCTGCGTCAGACGACAATTTATTGACCGTCCGCACGGCCGGCCGCAGAGCCACCGTAGGTGATGCTAATGATTCGCTCACCCAGAGAGTTACGACTGACATACGGCTGGCGGCTGCTGGCAGCCGGTCAGGAAGGCGGTGGCGATGGCGGTGGCGGTGGCGGCTGCTGGCAGCCGGTCAGGACGGCGGCGGCGGCGGCGGTGGCGGTGGCGGCGGCGGTGGCGGTGGCGGTGGCGGTGGCGGTGGCGGTGGCGGTGGCGGTGGCGGTGGCGGTGGCGGTGGCGGTGGCGGTGGCGGTGACGGTGGCGGTGGCTGGCGGTTGCGGTGGTGGTGGCGGCGGTGGTGGTGGCGGTGGCGGTGGCGGTGGCGGTGGCGGTGGCGGTGGCGGTGGCGGTGGCGGTGGCGGTGGCGGTGGCGGTGGCGGTGGCGGTGGCGGTGGCGGTGGCGGTGGCGGTGGCGGTGGCGGTGACGGTGGCGGTGGCGATGAGAGCCGCTCGATCGGGTTCAGTGTGGAGCCGGTGGGGACGGGCGCAGTAGGTTAATGTGCCGCCGCCGGGCCACCACCTCGCCGCTGCTAGCCGCCGTCGTGCCGCCGCCGGGCCACCACCTCACCGCTGCTAGCCGCCGTCGTGCCGCCGCCGGGCCACCACCTCGCCGCTGCTAGCCGCCGTCGTGCCGCCGCCGGGCCACCACCTCGCCGCTGCTAGCCGCCGTTGTGCCGCCGCTGGGCCACCACCTCGCCGCTGCTAGCCGCCGTCGTGCCGCCGCCGGGCCACCACCTCGCCGCTGCTAGCCGCCGTCGTGCCGCCGCCGGGCCACCACCTCGCCGCTGCTAGCCGCCGTCGTGCCGCCGCCGGGCCACCACCTCGCCGCTGCTAGCCGCCGTCGTGCCGCCGCCGGGCCACCACCTCGCCGCTGCTAGCCGCCGTCGTGCCGCCGCCGGGCCACCACCTCGCCGCTGCTAGCCGCCGTCGTGCCGCCGCTGGGCCACCACCTCGCCGCTGCTAGCCGCCGTCGTGCCGCCGCCGGGCCACCACCTCGCCGCTGCTAGCCGCCGTCGTGCCGCCGCCGGGCCACCACCTCGCCGCTGCTAGCCGCCGTCGTGCCGCCGCTGGGCCACCACCTCGCCGCTGCTAGCCGCCGTCGTGCCGCCGCCGGGCGCCGCTGGCTGCTTTACCATTGATGCGTAACGTGTTGGTGTGCTGGAATAGGCTGGCGTGCTCGGCACGACCGGTGAGTGCGTATCTGCCGCCCCCGTGGGCGCGGTGCTGCACGTCGACACGGTTTCCCCGACCGACTGCCGCGGCATCTGCGGCGACTGTGGCACCGGTGCGGCGGGAAAGCTGCGCAACTGCGGCAGGGGAGGTATGCAGGACGCTTGCATTGACATTCAACCTGCCACTGTGGAATGTGTAGCTCGATGTATCAGTCATCTTTTGCTGTGTTTACCGGGACAGCTTTGCATTGAGCGGTGTGTTTTTGTCGCTGGACTCGCTCGGCGTTTCACGGAGGATTTAGGAAGCCATTTGTCCCATCTGCCGCGGCCGGCGGTAATAAAGCACGGGAATGGGCACTATGGAGCGCACCGTTCGTTTGACCACGAACCAATTTCGAATCATTACCGTGGACCCATTTTTGAATTCGTTCCATGTTTTTCTCCGCTTCCGTGGCGCACAACCGTCTCCGATTCGCCCCGCTGGTCGCGGCAGCAGGAGCCGGCCGATTTTGGGGGAGATTTAAACGGTCACACCGGAACTGGGGTCTCGTTATCTCCCTTCCATGAGATAGGTGGCCACAGGAAGTCACGGACCTGCTAACGTCACGCCCCCGTGGACGGGGCAGTCGTAACGGCTGCCATTCGTCCCGCAGTCCCCGTGCCGGTCAGGTGTCAGTGATACTGTGCTGTGACCCACCGCAGTCTCTGGTGCTAGCGCCCTGCCGCCGGCGCCCAGCGTCGCGGTCACCTGTCTTCGGCCGTCCACAGGTGTTTGGAGTGGCGTGTTCAGGCCGCTCTCGAAGCCGCCATGGCAGCGATCTGGACCAAGCTTGCCTTACACAATACTTGTGGGAGGAAACGGTGCGTTTTACACACAGAGATCTCATTGTTTCCATGGAAATCTGCGTCCGGGAGAGATGGGCGCCTCGCTTTTCGCCGCCGCGCGAGACGCAATAGTGCCGGCTGATGTCTGCGGGAGGCCTTCCTGGGCTCAGCAGCGGTATCAACAGCGTCAGCGGCGGCGGCGGCGGAGGCGGAGGCGGCGGCGGCGGGGGTGGTTTTGCGACATCCGGAGCGTTCGACCGTGTTCGACCGCGTTCGACCACGTTCGACTGCGTTTGACCGCGCTCGACCGCGTCTGACCGCATGTGTTCACCTCTGACCTGGAGACACGTGCTCTGTGGGGATTCATCAATAAGTGTCTGTGACGCTTGCACAGCAGTGTAGCGTAGTCCGCCGGCCGCCTTCCGTCGTGGGTGGCCGTGAACGGAGCAAGCAGTTCGTTGATATTCCGTCAACGGGCGAACGAACCCGAACGAGACCGCATTTCTTAATAGTGCGCAGCCTGACCCAAGCTAAACTGGCTTGGAAATGGCATCCCTGTCGGCCACGTGTTCTGTCGACACCTTTTTGCGAGTGAATGGTGTCGGTGTAATCGCTAGATGAGATCACAACCTTGAAGATAAGCGACGTGGTGTTATTAGTTCAAAGTAACGTTAGTTTCCGAGATACGGTTTCGATAGGTGTCTGAGGCGGTGTTTGATATTCTGTTCTGCGTTTTTTTTTCAGACGAGTCGGCTCGGACGGCCAGGTGTACTGTGCCAGCCATGCGGCCCACCACACAGAAGACGAGTTCAAGGTAAGCCGTAGTTCACCCTTCTCCAAACCCGTCCGTTTCCTGTACATATCAGTATCCATGGCACGTCATATTTGGATTGCGACTGAAATGCATCCCAGCCACTTCCTGTACATATCCGTATCCATGCCACGTCATATTTGGATTGCGACTGAAATGCATCCCCCAACCACGACGTGCGCCTCGCTCACTGCATCCGTAAAGCTACAACTGTATTGGCTTTCTGTCATCATCCGTCTACCTTAGTCAAAAGTCTGATTTAGTATGCCAGTGTGGCCAAACATTAGACACCCGCTCATCTGACAGCCTGACAAAAAAAAACGACTAATCGGACTACGCAAACCGTGATCGACTATGTTCAAACCGGATGTATGTTTTTCCGAACACTTCGATGTTGATATCAGTTCGCTAGCCCTTTAGTCTGCGGGTCTTTTTTGTCCGTTGTTATTGCTGTACGTTCGCCGCCCGACAGGGGCTTTTATTAAGCACCCGCTGGCAATCGACAGCAATATGGTTAGCCTCATCACAACACGTCTGTTTGTGAGCACCACGTGCCTAGACCAGCCAGCCCGACGCCGGGAAAGGTCCGGCACCGGGAAAAGCCCGCTATCGGGAAGCCCGAGCTGCCCGCGTGGCAGCGGTCGCGTATCGACAGCGTATATCGGCGGACCGTCCCGCATGCTCCCTATGTCGCCATCTGAGGGACATGGCCGATCGCTGAGACATGGCGCCCATGCTGATCAGGTACGTGGGAACAATAACGGTATGCTGTCTCATCTGGAGCGTTAGCGAAGCGGCGGCGACAGACGGCGACAGACGGTCGGTGGCTGGGACGTGGCCGGGGATCGCGGCGACCAAGGTACCCTGCGAGCGTGCTGGTGTGTGTGTCTGTAGCACGCTTTGTATGTGCCGGTGTCTAGAAGTGATGAGACTGCACGGACAAGGAAGGAGGGCTGGTGATGTACCGTGTCACCTGGTAGGTGCCGGGAGGTAGAGGGGAGAGATGGTGACCAGGGATCGGTGACATGTCTCTGGTAGGCGCCGGGAGGTAGAGGGGAGAGATGGTGACCAGGGATCGGTGACATGTCTCTGGTTGGGATGACCGCAGCTTGTGAAACGCGTATGGCCGAAGACGTCCGGTATGTGATGTCTGATCGGGGATGTCTGGATGGGGCGGTAGTGCGGACGGTCGCACGCGGGCATACTGACGCGGTCGAGACATGCGGACGGCCTTTTGCTGCACTTCTGGACATGTTCCTCACCCTGGCAGGCCTGCAGGCCCTGGGAGGCCTGCGAGGCCTGCAGGCCCGCATGCCAATAACCTTGATCCCCTGTCAGGAAATGTATTGTGTGGTTTCATTTTACACTTTAATTCATTGACCTCTTTGACAATATAGAAACAGCGTACCTACATGGCTATTGTTTAGGAAGGAAAACGTAGCTTCACAAAAGCCATTCTTGGTAACAAGCGATGTTTATTTATATCTCTGAATTAAATTTTACCGTTATCTTTTTTAACATGAGGTCATCCAAAACGTTCCGCCATTGCTGTCGATGAGTAAGTCAAACTGGGTTATTTGCTAGTTACCATTGCACTGCGTCGAGAGCGTCTCTCTCTCTCCACGCTCTCCACGCCATCAGAGTTAAAGACCTCGAGTGAGCGATGTGTTGCTTCATTCAAGTCCCCTCATGAACGTGGCGACATGTGTCTCGCGGTATGTGCTACGGCAAGCAGTCCGGCCGGCCCTGTGCCGCCCTCAGCACTGTGCACGTGGTGGCCTGCCTGCAGTGTCTGGCTAGTGCCTGTCGGGCTCCTGTAGGTCGCTGATACTCATCTGGGTGCCGTCAACTGACCGCCACCGCAACTCCAGAGGTGGGCGTGGCCTCCCCGTCACCGCGCCTGGAAGTCAGTGGGACTCGCTTCAGCGCGGGCCTGGGCAGTCGGGGCCTCCCCTGTCTAGGAGTCCAGTGGGACGCGGACGCGGAACGGGACAGGGCGGGGCGGGGCGGGGCGGAGCAGGGAGCCCTCCCTCCCACACGTGTGTGTCGAGCGGCTCGGATGCTGACGTGGTCGTCGGTCCAGATGATATCACCATCGGCGTGGGACAGCGCGGCCGGCCTCCGCTGCAGATGCCTCGCTGACTCACTCCGCTTGACAGCCGTGAGAGCCGAGGAACCGAGACCAGCCCCGGTCTGCGGCGGCGGCCCGAGCACTCGGCGACCCGGTGGGCGATTACTCAATTAGAAGCCCGTCACAGCTCACTCGTCTGGTTATAAGCCCACTGCCTGTCTTTCTGGTAAAAACGGGTCATTTAGAATGTCCATATTGACCAACTGCAAGCTTATATAATTATTTATAATTTGATTTTGCGGTTAAAAAATCTTCAGCATCGTTCCCACGTGTTGTCAACTAGGGTGGGATGGAGCTCAGTTTAAGCGTATTATCTTGAAAACATGGTGATAGCAGATCGCTGTGGAAATGTTCCATGTGTAGCATGCTCAGCTGAGCATTCATTGCATGTTGTTCGATGACAGCATGCCGGGATATATTATGCGGCTGTCTTTGAGATGATTAGATGATGCACTTCCATGAAATGTGAATGTTATGTTCGTGTGCTGATGTCATCTCGTGCTCAGCGCTAAGCAACGGTTGAGCAGTATTATACCTGGATTTCTGAGATTACTACATTACTCTAGTTTTCCAGAATGAAGGGCGCCACTTATCATTTGGATTAGAGATACGGAATCTTCAATTTATACACGTTCTTTTGAAGCCTAAACTGACTCCGCCTATACTGGATGTCTAAGCTCTATTAGCCAGTGGTCAGATGACTATTAGCCAGTGGTCAGATGACTATTAGCCAGTAGTCAGATGACTATTAGCCAGTGGTCAGATGACTATTAGCCAGTGGTCAGATGACTATTAGCCAGTAGTCAGATGACTATTAGCCAGTGGTCAGCTGACTATTAGCCAGTGGTCAGATGACTATTAGCCAGTGGTCAGCTGACTATTAGCCAGTGGTCAGATGACTATTAGCCAGTAGTCAGATGACTATTAGCCAGTGGTCAGATGACTATTAGCCAGTGGTCAGATGAAATGAAGTAGCGGCACCTCAGCATGCAAGCAGAGCAGGAGCTCAACCTAAATGTTATAATGTACCATTAGCGACATGGAAAAACGTCATTCGTCATTCGTCATTGGTGAAAAATGAGCATTCGTCATTACCTGTACGACTGCGAATTAGGAAGCTTTGTCACTAACATTCCGGACTTCAGAATCACATTTCAACCGCAACCGCGTCAGTCATCCCGGTCACCCACCCCCCACCCATTCCCACGTGCCTGGCCGGTCACTCATCCACGTGACCTGCACCTGCCCCGCCTGCCTGGGTGGTCACCCACCCACGTGACCCCCCATCTCTGCCTGCCTGGCCCGTCAACCACCCACGTGAACCCCACTCGTGCCACCCACGTGACCCCACTCGTGCCCGACTGTCTGATCGCCCAACTAGCCACGTGACCCCCACCCATTCCCACGTGCCTGACCAGTTATCTGGCCACGTGAGTCGGGACCCCCGGCAATGCTCGCCTGCCTGGCCACGTGACCTCTGCACCCCACCCTCGTCTGTCCGGCACTGCAGACCGCACCTGACTTCCCTGCTCTCAACAAAATCCTCACCGCCCTTCCTAGCGATGGCCACGGACTCACGGTCAGCTGTCATTGACTAGCCCAGTTCCTGTACCTTCCGCCCCCGCCCCCGCCCCCGCCCCTCTCCCGCCCCCGCATCCGCCTCCGCCACCGTCACCGCCACCGCCACCGCCACCGCCACCGCCACCGCCACCGCCACCGCTCTCGACCAGCGGCTGTTCGTTCCGACAGCCGGGCTGGACCACCACGGTCGTCACGGTCCATCTACGGCCGGCACTGATGACGCTAATTGTCTGCTTTCTCCGATCCCCAACCGTGTTGGTTGAATTCGTTCGGAAGTCTGCGATGTTGGCCAAAAAAAAATCCTCTGTATTTCCCGCGGTCAGTCGAAATATGCGTGAATTTGTTAAAAATCTGGTCCATCTCAAGCCTGTTGAAGCGTATCATTCAATTGCATCAAATGATCAAATGAATAAATGCCAAACGATCAATGTCAAAAGAATGAATCAAATGACTGCATTTCCATCAGAAGTCCATCAAAACCCGAAGGAGCCTATCCCAGTCCGGTCAAAATCCGTTGGTGTCCCTAATGCCGGTGTGAGGACGGTGGTTTCTCGCGTGAAACTGTTCCGTGATCTGAGCTCGTCACCGGCCGGAAATGGGGATGCCAGGCGACCGGAGGCGCGGCCGGCGCGGCCGGCGGCGTCCGGCGGCGGCCGGCGGCGAGGCAGACGCACCACTAAGTGCAGGCAACAGTGCAGGTCGGCAGGCGGCCTTCGCTCGAATTCCGCACGATTAATCCGTCTCCCTTGCTGGAGCGTTGAGGCGGTCAGTGGGCGGCGGGCGGCGGGCGACAGACGGAGGGGGAGGGTTCGGCTCGGCTCGGATTGGATGCGCTGAGTTCATTACTGGCAAGCGTAGGTGTCGGTACTGCTGCAAACGGAGCTCGCCGTGCAGTTAAAGAGTGGTCTGTAGACGTTTCTGTAGGTGATTTGCCGCAGCTTGCTGCGAGCGGAGCACTTTGAGTGTCCCGGTGGAACCCATAACGATTTTGACAAATGGACAGATGGTATCAATTAATTAATCATCGCGAGGCGTGCATATGATCATCATTAGGTGTCCATTACGCTGTCTGGGTTCTCAATAACGCGCTGTATTGGTGATCGGCAGTGTCTGAAAGCGGCTCGAAATATTTAGAAAGGCAGCCCGATGGAGATCGGGTCGGGAGCTCGTCTGACATGTTGTGAGCACCCTCTGGATACTTCCACCGCCGCCTCCTCCACCGCCGCCTCCTCCACCGCCGCCTCCACCACCGCCGCCTCCTCCACCGCCGCCTCCTCCACCGCCGCCTCCACCACCGCCGCCTCCTCCACCGCCGCCGCCTCCACCGCCGCCTCCTCCACTGCCGCCTCCTCCACTGCCGCCTCCTCCACCGCCGCCTCCACCACCGCCGCCGCCTCCACCGCCGCCGCCTCCACCGCCGCCTCCTCCACCGCCGCCGCCTCCACCGCCGCCGCCTCCACCGCCGCCTCCTCCACCACCGCCGCCTCCACCGCCGCCGCCTCCACCGCCGCCGCCTCCACCGCCGCCTCCTCCACCGCCGCCGCCTCCACCGCCGCCGCCTCCACCGCCGCCGCCTCCACCGCCGCCGCCTCCACCGCCGCCTCCTCCACCGCCGCCGCCTCCACCGCCGCCGCCTCCACCGCCGCCGCCTCCACCGCCGCCGCCTCCACCGCCGCCGCCTCCACCGCCGCCGACTCCACCGCCGCCGCCTCCACCGCCGCCGCCTCCACCGCCGCCTCCACCGCCGCCTCCACCGCCGCCGCCGCCACCGCCGCCGCCTCCACCGCCGCCTCCACCGCCGCCGCCTCCACCGCCTCCACCTCCACCGCCGCCGCCTCCACCGCCGCCGCCTCCACCGCCGCCGCCTCCACCGCCGCCGCCACCGCCGCCGCCTCCACCGCCGCCGCCTCCACCGCCGCCGCCTCCACCGCCGCCTCCTCCACTGCCGCCTCCTCCACCGCCGCCGCCTCCACCGCCGCCGCCTCCACCGCCGCCGCCTCCACTGCCGCCTCCACCACCGCCGCCGCCTCCACCGCCGCCTCCTCCACCGCCGCCGCCTCCACCGCCGCCGCCTCCACCGCCGCCTCCTCCACCACCGCCGCCTCCACCGCCGCCGCCTCCACCGCCGCCTCCACCGCCGCCGCCTCCACCGCCTCTACCTCCACCGCCGCCGCCTCCACCGCCGCCGCCTCCACCGCCGCCGCCTCCACCGCCGCCGCCTCCTCCACCGCCGCCGCCTCCACCGCCTCCACCTCCACCGCCGCCGCCTCCACCGCCGCCGCCTCCACCGCCACCGCCTCCACCGCCGCCGCCTCCACCGCCGCCGCCGCCTCCACCGCCTCCACCGCCTCCACCGCCGCCGCCGCCGCCGCCGCCACCGCTACCGCAGCCACCGCTACCCAAGAATGCCGCTATCTGCCCCTGAATGGAAGTCGATCACTGTTTTTTAAGAAGCCGGAACCTGCCGCTTTCAGCTTGACATTGGTGCCTCGTCGACGCTAATCGGTTTTGTTCGGGTTCTTTGTATAGTTCACCGTCGGCCGACTATTGGGAAGTGTGTCAGTAGCAACAGTGAGCTGAGGGCTCCCAACAACAGTGGGTCGGAAGAGTGGGCTCCCAACAACAGTGGGGCGGGTTTGGCTTTCGACAATAGTGGGTCGGAGTGGGCCCCCAACAACAGTGAGTCGCAAAAGACGGCCGCCTGTTGGCTCCTCAGATCTGCCGCCCGTGCTTTGTTGTTGTTGTTGTTGTTGTTGACGTCTGATTTGTGGATATAAATGGGACCAGGGGCCAGACTGGCCGATGCCCGGATCTTTCAGTAAAACCCGGTTCGTTGACGCGTCACGGACGTGCTCTTTTGCGTTTCATCTCTAAACGTGCTCGTCAGAGCCCCATTTCGTTTTTCACCCGACGTCTACTGCTTTGTCAAACCACCGAATGGGTGCGAATATCCGCACAAAGCGGGTCGTATGGCGCTGACGGCGACGTTGGCGCTACCAATCGGACAAAGCAGTGGGACAAAGTGCCACTTGTGCGCTACTAAGGCGGCCATGCGTGTTCCATCTGTCGCTCTGGGACGCTTCTGGCTGTGTGGCGGTGTAGTGGCCGCATGACTGGACAGTGAACACTGAACAGGTTTGACCGGCCTCCAATAGACGAGCATGCCGCTTATCACGGTTCAAAGCAGGAGACAAGCAAGTTCTGTCTCCGTCCAGTGGGAACGGATGGAATGCTGCACAGGTGTTGTTGTCACGATTTGACCCCAGAACAATTGTGAAGACGTCTGCGCCGATATTTTGATCTGACTGTCTTTGCCTGCACGATTTGTTGATGTCTCTGTTGTCTCTGTTGATGTTGCATGTTTCGTTCCATTAAAATATTTTTATATTTGCTAATAAATATGTGAACATAAAATATATGAATAAGACGGCCCAAATAGAAACCATTTGGCGCTTAAGATAGCCAGTGCGCGACCCCATGAATTCCCGTTCGCCTGATCTCTGGCCTTTGTTGCTGTCGGGCTGTGTCGGGCAGCGGCTTATGTGCTCGTGGTCGGATCTCGTTGACCTGTGTGGTTTATGCGGTCTGATCTTATTAATGCATAAGCTCGCAGTGGTTTCTCCTATTCAGCGAGAAAGGATCTTGTAAATCTTCCGACTGCAGTTTTCAACCTTCCAGCCTGATCGGAGGTCGCATTTCGTCACACAGAGTCAGTAGCCATTTTACTTTAAATAGTGATGTGTATTTGTATTTTATTTTACTTTATGCCTGTGAGCTCGCTGGAACGTAAACTGAATCTGAAACATGTAAACAGTCTGAAACTAAAATGCAGACCTGGCTTCTATCATACGGAACACATTTCTTACACGCCTCTCACGGTCCCAAGCAATCGGAACAGCGAACCAAGCGCAGCCGCTCCTTTGGCACAACGAACCAAACACAGCCGCTCCTTTGGCACAACGAACCAAACACAGCCGCTCCTTTGGCACAACGAACCAAACACAGCCGCTCCTTTGGCACAACGAACCAAGCACAGCCGCTCCTTTGGCACAACGAACCAAACACAGCCGCTCCTTTGGCACAACGAACCAAACACAGCCGCTCCTTTGGCACAACGAACCAAACACAGCCGCTCCTTTGGCACAACGAACCAAACACAGCCGCTCCTTTGGCACAACGAACCAAACACAGCCGCTCCTTTGGCACGACGAACCAAACACAGCCGCTCCTTTGGTACAACGAACCAAACACAGCAGCTCCTTTGGCACAACGAACCAAACACAGCCGCTCCTTTGGCACAACGAACCAAACACAGCCGCTCCTTTGACACGACGAACCAAACACAGCCGCTCCTTTGGCACAACGAACCAAGCACAGCCGCTCCTTTGGCACGACGAACCAAACACAGCCGCTCCTTTGGCACACCGAACCAAGCACAGCCGCTCCTTTGGCACAACGAACCAAGCACAGCCGCTCCTTTGGCACGACGAACCAAACACAGCCACTCCTTTGGCACAACGAACCAAACACAGCCGCTCCTTTGGCACAACGAACCAAACACAGCCGCTCCTTTGGCACGACGAACCAAACACAGCCGCTCCTTTGGCACAACGAACCAATCACAGCCGCTCCTTTGGCACGACGAACCAAACACAGCCGCTCCTTTGGCACAACGAACCAAGCACAGCCGCTCCTTTGGCACAACGAACCAAGCACAGCCGCTCCTTTGGCACGACGAACCAAACACAGCCGCTCCTTTGGCACAACGAACCAAGCACAGCCGCTCCTTTGGCACAACGAACCAAGCACAGCCGCTCCTTTGGCACGACGAACCAAACACAGCCGCTCCTTTGGCACAACGAACCAAACACAGCCGCTCCTTTGGCACAACGAACCAAACACAGCCGCTCCTTTGGCACGACGAACCAAACACAGCCGCTCCTTTGGCACAACGAACCAAGCACAGCCGCTCCTTTGGCACAACGAACCAAGCACAGCCGCTCCTTTGGCACGACGAACCAAACACAGCCGCTCCTTTGGCACAACGAACCAAACACAGCAGCTCCTTTGGCACAACGAACAAAACACAGCCGCTCCTTTGGCACAACGAACCAAACACAGCCGCTCCTTTGGCACAACGAACCAAACACAGCCGCTCCTTTGGCACAACGAATCAAACACAGCCGCTCATTTGGCACAACGAACCAAACACAGCAGCTCCTTTGGCACAACGAACAAAACACAGCCGCTCCTTTGGCACAACGAACCAAACACAGCCGCTCCTTTGGCACAACGAACCAAACACAGCCGCTCCTTTGGCACAACGAACCAAACACAGCAGCTCCTTTGGCACAACGAACCAAACACAGCCGCTCCTTTGGCACAACGAACCAAGCACAGCCGCTCCTTTGGCACAACGAACCAAACACAGCCGCTCCTTTGGCACAACGAACCAAACACAGCCGCTCCTTTGGCACAACGAACCAAGCACATCCGCTCCTTTGGCACAACGAACCAAACACAGCCGCTCCTTTGGCACAACGAACCAAACACAGCAGCTCCTTTGGCACAACGAACTAAACACAGCCGCTCCGTTGGCACAACGAACCAAGCACAGCCGCTCCTTTGGCACAACGAACCAAACACAGCCGCTCCTTTGGCACAACGAACCAAACACAGCCGCTCCTTTGGGGCACAACGAACCAAACACAGCCGCTCCTTTGGCACAACGAACCAAGCACAGCCGCTCCTTTGGCACAACGAAAAACACAGTCGCTCCTTTGGCACAACGAACCAAACACAGCCGCTCCTTTGGCACAACGAACCAAACACAGCCGCTCCTTTGGCACAACGAACCAAACACAGCCGCTCCTTTGGCACAACGAACCAAACACAGCCGCTCCTTTGGCACAACGAACCAAACAGAGCCGCTCCTTTGGCACAACGAACCAAACACAGCCGCTCCTTTGGCACAACGAACCAAACAGAGCCGCTCCTTTGGCACAACGAACCAAACACAGCCGCTCCTTTGGCACAACGAACCAAACACAGCCGCTCCTTTGGTACAACGAACCAAGCACAGCCGCTCCTTTGGCACGACGAACCAAACACAGCCGCTCCTTTGGCACAACGAACCAAACACAGCCGCTCCTTTGGAACAACGAACCAAACACAGCAGCTCCTTTGGCACAACGAACAAAACACAGCCGCTCCTTTGGCACAACGAACCAAACACAGCCGCTCCTTTGGCACAACGAACCAAACACAGCCGCTCCTTTGGCACAACGAACCAAACACAGCCGCTCCTTTGGCACAACGAACCAAACACAGCCGCTCCTTTGGCACAACGAACAAAACACAGCCGCTCCTTTGGCACAACGAACCAAGCACAGCAGCTCCTTTGGCACAACGAACCGAACACAGCAGCTCCTTTGACACAACGAACCAAACACAGCAGCTCCTTTGGCACAACGAACCAAACACAGCCGCTCCTTTGGCACAACGAACCAAACACAGCCGCTCCTTTGGCACAACGAACCAAACACAGCAGCTCCTTTGGCACAACGAACTAAACACAGCCGCTCCTTTGGCACAACGAACCAAACACAGCCGCTCCTTTGGCACGACGAACCAAACACAGCCGCTCCTTTGGCACAACGAACCAAGCACAGCCGCTCCTTTGGCACGACGAACCAAACACAGCCGCTCCTTTGGCACAACGAACCAAGCACAGCCGCTCCTTTGGCACAACGAACCAAGCACAGCCGCTCCTTTGGCACGACGAACCAAACACAGCCGCTCCTTTGGCACAACGAACCAAACACAGCCGCTCCTTTGGCACAACGAACCAAACACAGCCGCTCCTTTGGCACGACGAACCAAACACAGCCGCTCCTTTGGCACAACGAACCAAGCACAGCCGCTCCTTTGGCACGACGAACCAAACACAGCCGCTCCTTTGGCACAACGAACCAAGCACAGCCGCTTCTTTGGCACAACGAACCAAGCACAGCCGCTCCTTTGGCACGACGAACCAAACACAGCCGCTCCTTTGGCACAACGAACCAAACACAGCAGCTCCTTTGGCACAACGAACAAAACACAGCCGCTCCTTTGGCACAACGAACCAAACACAGCCGCTCCTTTGGCACAACGAACCAAACACAGCCGCTCCTTTGGCACAACGAATCAAACACAACCGCTCCTTTGGCACAACGAACCAAACACAGCAGCTCCTTTGGCACAACGAACAAAACACAGCCGCTCCTTTGGCACAACGAACCAAACACAGCCGCTCCTTTGGCACAACGAACCAAACACAACCGCTCCTTTGGCACAACGAACCATGCACAGCCGCTCCTTTGGCACAACGAACCAAACACAGTCGCTCCTTTGGCACAACGAACCAAACACAGCCGCTCCTTTGGCACAACGAACCAAACACAGCCGCTCCTTTGGCACAACGAACCAAGCACAGCCGCTCCTTTGGCACAACGAACCAAACACATCCGCTCCTTTGGCACAACGAACCAAACACAGCCGCTCCTTTGGCACAACGAACCAAACACAGCTGCTCCTTTGGCACAACGAACCAAGCACAGCCGCTCCTTTGGCACAACGAACCAAACACAGCCGCTCCTTTGGCACAACGAACCAATCACAGCCGCTCCTTTGGCACAACGAACCAATCACAGCCGCTCCTTTGGCACAACGAACAAAACACAGCCGCTCCTTTGGTACAACGAACCAAGCACAGCCGCTCCTTTGGCACAACGAACCAAACACAGCCGCTCCTTTGGTACAACGAACCAAGCACAGCCGCTCCTTTGGTATACCGAACCAAACAGAGCCGCTCCTTTCCCGCTCTGATGCGCATCCAAGGGTTCAGCTAGTACAGGAAGCGTCTGAGTCTTCAGGAAGTATGGGCGGTCTGCATTGCTGCCTTCGCTAGGCGGCGAATTCGGCGCGCCACTTTGTGCGAACGCGTCACGTCTGCCACGGCGCCGGTAATTCACACCACAACTGTCTCCGCCGTGCCATCACTGTCACCGCCGCGCCAGTCTCGTCTCAGTGCAGATCGTATCTGGGCGGCGGCGCTGCGGAGGTGCTGTGGAGGTGCTGTGGAGGTGCTGTGGAGGTGCTGTGGAGGTGCGCTTTTCAGCATTACATGGTTTATGACACATCAAGTCGACTGACTGGATGTGTCAGACGCGTCCTACCCGTTCACAACACTCAGCCGGGTCGGTCGAGTCGGGTTGCTGTGTCACGCTACGGTCGGGTCGGGTTTCCGTGTCACACTAATGCCTGACGGGACAGCTGCGGTAGAGGCATTGTCTCGTTGAATAGTCGGCTCTGTCGCTCGTCCATTCTGCCGCTGAGTACGTTTGCTTGTTGCTTCTCTCTTTCTGGCAGGTTAGGTGGTGTGCTAGCCCGTCTGTCTTGCCTCTATCCTGCCTGTCTGGTCTGTCTGGTCTGTCTGGTCTGTCTGGTCTGTCTGGTCTGTCTGGTCTGTCTGGTCTGTCTGGTCTGTCTGGTCTGTCTGGTCTGTCTGGTCTGTCCGCGTGTTTCCCCATTGTTAGCTTCCTCTTGCTGCAGTATGTACTTATCTCCTCTCTTCATCTGCCCGTTTATCGTATGACTGACCGCCTACCGTCTGTCTGTCTGTCTGCTCCTCCATCTGTCAGTCTGTCCGTCTTGCTGTCTAGATGTTGATCATGCGATGTGCGTGTATCTGTGTGGATGTGTGTATGCATAACTGTCTGTTTGCGTGCGGGTATGTGTCTGTATGTGTATATGTAGTGATGCATGTGCGTGTGTCCGTGCGTGCACACATTTGTATTTGTGTGTGTGTATGTTTATGTATGTGTGTGTGTAGCCACTGCCACTCTGTCGTGGTCCCCAGTCAGCCCAGCCAGCCAGTCGGGACCACGGGCGGCGGCCGGCCGGGGGTCGCGCACTGATCGCGGCAAGGCTAACTGGCAAATGGCATGCCTGGGACGGCCGACGGCGGCAGACGTGTCAGCGAAATTACACGGCGCGCGCGGCGGCCTGGTGGCCCGGGGGCCGGCGGCCTCCTCCGCCGCCCGCTGCGGAGTGTGAACGTCTGACACGCCGGTCTTGTCTGGTCACTTCCGACATCGACCTGAGGGCGCCCCAGCTACGGTGGTATACCGTCACAGGGGAACAGAGTCATAGCAGCACAGCGGCACAGCGGCACAGCGGCACAGCGGCACAGCGGCACAGCGGCACAACGGCACAGCGGCACAGCGGCACAGGGGAACAGGGGCACAGCGGCACAGCGGCACAGCGGCACAGCGGCACAGCGGCACAACGGCACAGCGGCACAGCGGCACAGGGGAACAGGGGCACAGCGGCACAGGGGAACAGGGGAACAGGGGCACAGGGGAACAGGGGAACAGGGGCACAGGGGAACATGGGAACAGCGGCACAGCGACACAGCGACACAGAGGCACAGGTGAACAGCGGCACAGCGACACAGCGGCACAGGGGAACAGGGGAACAGTGGAACAGCGGCACAGGGGAACAGGGGCACAGGGGCACAGGGGCACAGGGGAACAGCGGCACAGGGGAACAGCGACACAGCGACACAGCGGCACAGCGACACACCGCCACACCGCCACACCATTTAAGCGCCTCACCGTCAGCCGGTGTTCAAATGCGGCGTGCTGTGACAGCGGTGCTCACTTCTCGTGTCTGGTCGGTCTGGTCTGGTGAGAGACGATCTGAACTGGTCTGAGGCAGTCTGGTTTGATCTGAAGTGGTCTAATCTGCTCTGAAACGGTCTGGCCTGGTCCGAAGCGGTTTGGTCCAGCCTTCTGTCGGTGTGTGCCGGCGCTGAAGCGGTTTGGTCCAGCCTTCTGTCGGTGTGTGCCGGCGCTGCCGCCTCTGCTGTCGTCAGGCGAAACTCGCCATCTATCATGCTCCGGGAGGAAGCGGTGTCGCCACAAAAACTAATTGACATGTCATAATTGAATAGGCCTTGGAGCGCGCGGTAAATTCCACCAGTGCAGCGACAAACGAGCGTCACGTTAACGACGAGGGCGCGTTAATTGCCTGAGCGCCAAGCTAATTATCTGCAGCACCAATTGGCACGCAGTCGTTATCGCATGCGTTACTTCCAGGACACCGCGTCGATGCAATCGAAGCATGCAGCGGATTAACCGTTACCCGCCCCGATGCCCGCCCGGAAAATAATGTCCAGATGTATGATACAGCTGCGCAAAACCATTTGGTGACGAACCGGTCGGTTCAGGCCCACAACATGCCGACCGGTTCGTCACCATTTGGTGACGAACCGGTCGGTTCAGGCCCACAACATGCCTACCCGATCTGTAATGCCAACTCGTGGTTTATAAATGCCGCATCATCTTGCTTGAAACCAGCTTTCGCTAACATGCTGTGCTGCTGCTCGTGCGAGTGTTGGTAGCGTTGCATGGCAGATGGAACGAACTGCCGAGCAAAAACATTGTGTTAATCTTACTTGACGACTACACATGCACTAGCTTGTTATCCGGTTGTGAAATAGAGGTTTTATTGCCGATTGCCTGATTCTTCCGGTGGTGAATGGCACTTGTACATTGCAGGATGTCTCTCTCACTTAGCGGTTTGACATTTCTTAGTTTCCCACGTTGAGCACGGCGGATACAAAGCATTCTTGCGCCGGATCAAGAGCCAGTCTGATTCATGTCGTCTGCCTTGACAAAGCCAGTGGCTACTTATGTTCTCCGTATCTATTGATGTAACGCTTGCCTCTACGCTGCCTGCCACTGCCTGACTGATTGAAAGCGTCCCACAAGACTTGACCGTGACCTGACCGTGACTTGACCGTGACCTGACCGTGACCTGCCGCCGCCTGTCTGCTGTTTCAGAGCGACCCGCAGGACTTTATCGAGTTGTTGGCGCGGCTGCAGAACAGCCGACTGGATGATCAGCGCTGTGTCCTGCCAGCCTACTTCAGCGGGCCGGTGAGTACAGGACAGCAGAACACTGGCGTTCTGCTCTGCACCATCCATGGTTCACCTATGGAGCCCATCGGCTTCCCGGACATCTCTGGAGCCCTCGGGCTCCCTGAACATCAAGAAGGCATGACTGGTTCCCCTACCCTCCTCTGGTGCCCTTTATCAGTCGTACCGCTGTTTGGTCTGCGTGGTGTGCGCGTGAGATCTGCGTGACGGCGAGTTCTGTGTAAGTGTGACGTATACGGCGTGCGGGGCACCGGTCCCTGGCCAGGGACCGGTGCTGACTGTTGGCCAGGGACCGGTGCCGACTGTTCACTGAGCGGCTCTCAGGACCAGAGGCTGACCGCAGCACCTGGCGCCGATCTTGGAGAGCTGACCTCAGAACCGCTGACCTCAACACCGCTGACCTCAGCACCGCTGACCTCAGAACCGCTGATCTCAGCACCGCTGATCTCAGAACCGCTGATCTCAGAACCGCTGACCTCAGAACCGCTGACCTCAGAACCGCTGACCTCAGAACCGCTGATCTCAGAACCGCTGATCTCAGAATCGCTGATCTCAGAACCGCTGACTTCAGAACTGCTGATCTCAGAACTGCTGATCTCAGAACCGCTGATCTAAGAACTGCTGACCTCAGCACCGCTGACCTCAGCACTGCTGACCTCAGCACCGCTGATCTCAGCACTGCTGATCTCAGAACCGCTTATCTCAGAACCGCTGATCTCAGCACCGCTGACCTCCGCTGATCTCAGAACCGCTGAACCCTCCGTGCAGCCACTGCGCCGCTCTGGCCAAAGAAGCTGATTAGCTGCGAGTAACGTGTCCTGGAAGCCGAGATCCCCTGAGTGACTTCCGCCGTGACGAATCGATGCTGGTTCCGGAGTTTCCAACCGACGACGCCTGTTATTTGGCCAACCATCAGCGTGGGATAGGGTGTCGAAACTGAAAGCTGGCCTTCGCTGTGGTCTGTCAAGGTCCGGCGGCGCGCTCGGCCGGTTGAAGTGACCCAGCATGTGACTCGTCGTTCGCTGTGGGTGATTGGACACGACACAAATACCCATGTTAGCGGAGTCAATCATCCACTGAAATCAAACAGATGAGGCTGCAGGACTCCTCCAAAAGTGTCGATGTGTATGGGAGGCCGGTATAAAGTTGCTGTCGGTGCGACAGTGCATCATGATTCAGGTGGTCGTCTAGAGAGGTGCCGGCACACTATCTGATGTCGCCGCAGTTTGCACCACCGCATATGTCGAGGTTTAGAAGCCTCAGCATGCATGTCGGCAAGTGATTAAATTTCACTTTTTAAACGCGCGCATGTATGCAGTTGTCGTTTCGTTCTGTGTACATGTTAGTGGTGCCGCCGTTTCACTTTCTGTGCACACATTGGCGGAAGTTGACGTTTTCCAATGTTCCTGAATTTATGTGCCGTAACATTTACCTACGTATTTTCTATTAGTACCGCTCGGCTACAAAGCCTCACCGATTAACCCAGCAGGTGTGAAAGTGAGTGGCTCGGACAGTCGTAAAAATAAAAGTCAAGTGAAGCGGACGAGACAAAGTTCGAGCCCTCAATCGCGACCAACCTCCGGGTCGGACTTTGGCGGCGGAGAGGACGCGGCTGGTGGTGTACGGAAGGCGGTGCCGTTATTCAGTGCTTAGCGACGCTACGTGTGTGTGTCACGCCCGGGGGAGAGGAAGAGAAGAAGAGAGTACAGCGTCCGTACGTGACGAGAGGACCTCGGGGCGGATCCGGCGCCTCGCCGCTTCGATCTCGGACGCCAGCGGGGAGCATCGCTGGATCGTAGCAGTCGAGGGCGCCGAGCCAGCTCACCCGGGTGCCAAGTTGGGTGGGCCGACCGTCACTAGTCTCCTGATCTGACAGCGCCCGCGGCCCGACTCAACTGGCTGTTACGCCGCCCAGAACCGCCTCCGAAATCCGACCCACACATCTGTGCATACGCTCCGTGTGACCAAGATTTTTTCGTGTTCCGTGGTCCTGGGCACCGTATGACCCAGTGAAGTTCGTGTTCGGCGATGGCAGCTCCTGCCCTGTTAGGGGTTCTTATCGGGAACCTCGCCTGCTTCGTTTCCGCCTCGGTGAGTGACCTCCGCCAAGCTGGTTTGCTGAAGCGGCTTGTGGCGGCTGTCGTGTTGAGCCGCCTCCCTGGGGCCGCCGTATAAGGCGGCTTCCAGCGGGCGGGTGGGTGGCCAGTTAGGCGGAATTTGTGCCCGAGTTAGGCGGGAGCGTTACCAGTTAGGCGGCAGGTGTGTGTTGCCAGATAGCCGGCAGGTGCGGCGCGCGGCGGATCAGCGGCAGTTGACCCACTGCATGCCGTGGCGGCGCGTCGCGGTGGTTATCACTCTGTAGGCAGCGCGTCGCGGTGGTTATCACTCTGTAGGCAGCGCGTCGCGGTGGTTATCACTCTGTAGGCAGCGCGTCGCGGTGGTTATCACGCTGTAGGCAGCGCGTCGCGGTGGTTATCACTCTGTAGGCAGCGCGTCGCGGTGGTTATCACTCTGTAGGCAGCGCGTCGCGGTGGTTATCACTCTGTAGGCAGCGCGTCGCGGTGGTTATCACTCTGTAGGCAGCGCGTCGCGGTGGTTATCACTCTGTAGGCAGCGCGTGGCGGTGGTTATCACTCTGTAGGCAGCGCGTCGCGGTGGTTAGCTGGCCGACTTTCCCACCGTGCGCTGGGATCGCACGGCCTCGGCAGTCAGCTGACTGACCTGCCGTCCGGACACGAGCACGCGGCAGTAGCTAATGCCGGATTCGGTGTGAACCGGGCTTTACACTGACTCCACCGCCGGTGGCTGCGGCGCACTTGCACGTCTGCGTGTGATGTATTCATACGGAACCCGCGGCGCCGCCGACCAGTTTCGAAACACGTGGCGGCGTGGCGAACAGCTCTGTTTCGATTCCCGTGCGCCGGCGACCACACGCGATTCCGGCTCGTACGCAATGATAATAAATGGTGCGACTGTCAGGCCGGCTTTATGGGATGTCTTCACCTGTGGCTCTCCTCGCAGATGTGCCGTTCGCCCGGTTCCGATCGGGATTACAATGGAACATTTGTTATCGTTTGTTCGCTTGGTCGTGGTTCTTGTCAGAGTTGGTGCGTTGTATTATGCCGAAGTAATGAGTCTATGTAAGGCGTTCGGTCATTTTTCAGTGCGTAACTTGTTTAATACTGAAGAGAAAAATCCGCTGGTGACTTATTGCCTTGAACTGGTGAGTTTCAAGTAATTATCGAATGAAAACGTTAGAGAGTTCGCCTCCTGACAAATGCAGAATTTTCACTCTCAGTATTTGTGGAACCTGGCATTAGCATTTACAATTGATCACTGTGGAGAAATAAATTGTCTTCAAGCATAAATAGATTTTAATGGGGTTTGTTGTATTTTAACTAGCATGAAATTCAATGACACTAACGTCGCCATTGGTTAATGGTTATGTCCCTAGATGACATTGTGCGGTATGTGCATCCATATTTCATACGGCATAATTTATCATACCAGTTCCCTGGAAACACCGTCTAACTTCTGAATGCAATACACAGTGCAGTTGCACAAGCGCCCAGTGAATGCTGGATCGTTCACCCATTCTATTCCCGTCTTTAAAGGGAATGTTTCACCTTGTATTGGTTTTGAACTGAGATAGACATTATCTTTGGCCGTTATTGAAATGTCGAAAATACTAAGGTCATTTTCCCCCAAACTTAGCCGTTTTTAAGCAATTCAAGTTTTGGTTTGCAACATGGGGTCTAGGCTAGTGCCGCCACTGATTGGCTGACAGCGACTTTTTCAGCCAATCCCACTTTGTCAGCCAATCAGCGGCGGTCTATATCTCAATAATGACGTCATCAGCCCAAATTTAAAAACTTAATTTGTATAAAGTTAAGTGACTTTTCGAGAGAAAAAATATCACCATCGTTTTAAGCAGAACTTACTTCATATTTTCGACTACAACCAGCGTATATTTGCCAACTTTCAGAAAGGTGAAAATTCCCTTTAACTGTAACCCCCGACTCCACGCCGCACATTTCTCTCTCCTCTCTGCCCCGTGGCACCTCATTCACATATCAGTGTGTAAATCAGTGATAGCGGCGCGGGCTTGGCACCAAGGCCGTGCCTCTGGCACCGGCCGATTCCGACTGTTGGTGCCGCACATGTGTGTTACGGTCATGAATGATGACTCCTTTAATCGGACATCGCAGCGACCGTGGCTGCGTTTATCGGGCGTCGTCACACCGTTTAGCCGGGCGGAGTAGTGTTGAAATACCCGTCCCGGTGCGTTACCGTCGCATTTCGTATCATCTTCTGCGGGCCGCCGGCGCTGCTTATGATCTCAAGTTGGAGATGAGGCCGCTCTATGCCCTGAGGCGGTCAGCCGAGTCGGTGGTGTGTGGGCCTCGCTCTGTGGCTGCTCCTCTCCGTCTGTGGTGGATCCCGGGGGGGGGGGGGGGGAGAGGGGGGGGGGGCATCGGGGTCATGGCTCTCATAACGACTCAACTCGCCCAAAAAATAACATATATTCTTCTTTTCAAAACATAAACTACGTTCACTAAGGAAACATTGTTTTAAATCGATTGTGAATGCACATGCAAGTGAAATTCGATGGGTTCTTATTTTTGTCGCACTTCTTGAGATGCATCCCCTAACTTGTAACGACTAAACAAAAAATAGTCGACTAAAAAAAAAATAGTCGACTCAAAAACGTTAGAATTACTCAACAGCCGAAAAACTGACTCGATTCTTGACTCAATTGCTGGTTAGAAAAATAATCTACTCAACTTTTGACTCAAGTGATGTTTCAAACAAATGAATCGACTCAACTCTTGACTCAAGTGCTATTTTCAAAAATTGAATCTACTCGACTCTTGACTCAAGTGCTGTTTTAAAAATGTAATCGACTCGACTCAAAAATATATTTGAGTCAACTCAATTTGACTCATCATCACAAGTTGAATTATGTTGATCGGGGGGGGGGGGGTCGATTCGTCAGCAGAATGGTATTTTATGTAATATAAATTTGAGTCGACTCAAGTCTGACTCAAGAACTGACTCAACTCTTGACTCAAATGCTGTTTCAAAGAAATTGAATCGACTCGACTCTTGACTCAAGTTCTGTTTTTATCAATTGAATCGGCTCGACTCTTGACTCATCCAAAAATGTCTGACTCATGAGTCGATTCATGACTCAACTCTGAGTCGGTTACAAGTCAGGCAACATGTTTGCCATTATGGGTGCGCCGGTGCTCTCCAATGGGAGCTGCCTCCGTTCTTGACTGGATTGAGAGACTGCCTGTGACATTGGCGCAGTCGCGGCTGCCGGATAACATCGCAGAGACGGAGACAGTTCAGCCGCTGTCAAGTGCTGACATTGAAGTGCCATGTGGCAGACGGCGAGTGGCGCACGGCCGACAGAGCCGGTGTCGGAAGGGGTTGGCAGGCACGGTGGGGTGGGGCGGGGATGGGTTAGAAGTGAGGGTGGGTGGAGTGGGTTGAATGGGGGTGGGACGGCGTGTACCACGTGGTCTGTAGCGAGTCCTGCTGCTCCTGCCTGTCGCCGTTCTGCGGACGTCTGAGCCGGGCCCGGACCACCGGCGGCGGCCGCTTGCATACAGGATGTGAACGGCACGTTTGCACTCAACGTTTCCGGGACTTCCTCCCCCTCCCGCGTTCCCACCGCGCCGCCCCCGCCCCGCCCTCGCCCCCCCCCCCCCCCCCCCCCCACACACACACACACACCTGCTGTCTCTGATGTTCCTGCAGCGGACTCCAGTGATCGGACTGCGTGCAGAACAATAGTACATGGTCGGGACACCCGACACGTCACACTGGCAGACAGACAGAGCAGTCGGAGCTGAGGTTAAGGTGTGTTCACACTGGCAGACAGACAGAGCAGTCTGAGCTGAGGTTAAGGTGTGTTCACACTGGCAGATAGACAGAGCAGTCTGAGCTGAGGTCAAGGTGTGTTCACACTGGCAGAGAGACAGAGCAGTCTGAGCTGAGGTGTGTTCACACTGGCAGACAGACAGAGCAGCCTGAGCTGAGGTCAAGGTGTGTTCACACTGGCAGAGAGACAGAGCAGTCTGAGCTGAGGTTAAGGTGTGTTCACACTGGCAGATAGACAGAGCAGTCTGAGCTGAGGTTAAGGTGTGTTCACACTGGCATATAGACAGAGCAGTCTGAACTGAGGTTAAGGTGTGTTCACACTGGCAGATAGACAGAGCAGTCTGAGCTGAGGTGTGTTCATACTGGCAGATAGACAGAGCAGTCTGAGCTGAGGTGTGTTCATACTGGCAGATAGACAGAGCAGTCTGAGCTGAGGTGTGTTCACACTGGCAGACAGACAGAGCAGTCTGAGCTGAAGTTAAGGTGTGTTCACACTGACAGATAGACAGCACGATCTGAGGTGTGTTCACGCTGCCAGACGCAGCGGTCCGATTGTCACGAGCATGGTAACTAGACACCGTCACGAGCGGGGGTGCTGAACGCAGTGAGTCAGCCTGGGCAGGTTTGGCCTTAGCGACACGGCCGCTGGAATACATGAGACACGGGACGCTGATATCTCACCGTGTCGCGCCTATCGCTCCGACATCGCAGTTCTCTGCCCAAAATGGCAAACTATTTACTGCTTTACACTCTATCACAGACAGCAGCATTTGCAATGTTGTGGTGTAAGGTAAGACGCACGCTATGACATTTGTCATTTAGTTCGCTTTATTGGTGGTGGACGACGGTGACCATCTTTTCCGGCGTTCGACGGCATCGATAATGCCTAGCCAAGGCCTTTTCCTAGCCCATATGATTTACCGCCGTTGTCATGGTATGTTTTCGTCGCTTGCTGGGCGAAATTCACTTTTCCCATGACACGGAACAATGGCTTCAGGACAATTGGTGCGGTCAGTATCAGGTCTAGGGTGTTTTTTTTCTTCTTTCGAATGATGAGTTTGCGGATCGGTC
>JAXIVJ010006899.1:7500-52500 GCA_036785665.1 Chirona hameri
ACAGACAGAGCAGCAACAGCTCACCACAGACAGAGGAACAACAGCTCACCACAGACAGAGCAGCAACAGCTCACCACAGCAGAGGCAACAAAAGCTCACCACAGACAGAGCAACACATCTCACCACAGACAGAGCAACAACAGCTCACCACAGACAGAGCAACAACAGCCCACCACAGACAGAGCAACAACAGCTCACCACAGAGCAACAACAGCTCACACAGACAGCAGCAACAGCCCACCACAGGCAGAGCAACAACAGCTCACCACAGACAGAGCAACAACAGCTCACCACAGACAGTAACAACATCTCACCACAGACAGAGCAACAACAGCCCACACAGACAGAGGAACAAACAGCTCACCACAGACAGAGCAGCAACAGCTCACCACAGGCAGAGCAACAACAGCTCACCACAGACAGAGCAACAACAGCCCACCACAGACAGAGCAACAACAGCTCACCACAGACAGAGCAACAACAGCTCACCACAGACAGCAACAACATCTCACCACAGGCAGAGCAACAACAGCTCACCACAGACAGAGGAACAACAGCTCACCACAGGACAGAGCAACAACAGCTCACCACAGACAGAGCAACAACGGCTCACCACCGGCAGAGCAACAACAGCTCACCACAGACAGAGCAACAACAGCTCACCACAGACAGGGCAACAACAGCTCACACAGGCAGAGCAACAACAGCTCACCACAGACAGAGCAACAACAGCTCACAACAGAACAGCAACAACAGCTCACCATAGGCAGAGTAACAACAGCTCACCACAGACAGAGCAGCAACAGCTCACCACAGAGCAACAACAGCTCACCACAGACAGTAACACAGCTCACCACAGACAGAGGAACAACAGCTCACCACAGACAGAGCAACAACAGCTCACCACAGACAGTAACACAGCTCACCACAGGCAGAGCAATAACAGCTCACCACAGAGCAACAACAGCTCACCACAGACAGAGTAACAACAGCTCACCACAGAGCAACAACATCCCACCACAGGCAGAGCAACAACAGCCCACCACAGGCAGAGCAACAACAGCTCACCACAGACAGCAGCAACAGCTACACCACAGACAGAGCAACAACATCTCACACAGGCAGAGCAACAACAGCTCACCACAGCAGAGCAACAACAGCTCACCACAGACAGAGCAGCCAACAGCTCACAACAGACAGAAGCAACAACAGCTCACCACAGACAGAGTAACAACAGCTCACCACAGAGCAACAACATCCCACCACAAGCAGAGCAACAACAGCCCACCACAGCAGAGCAACAACAGCTCACCACAGACAGAGCAACAACATCTCACCACAGGCAGAGCAACAACATCTCACCACAGGCAGAGCAACAACAAGCTCACCACAGGCAGAGCAACAACAGCTCACCACAGACAGCAGCAACAGCTCACCACAGGCAGATCAACAACAGCTCACCACAGGCAGAGCAACAACAGCTCACCACAGAGCAACAACAGCTCACCACAGACAGAGGAACAACAGCTCACCACAGACAGAGCAACAACAGCTCACCACAGACAGAGGAACAACAGCTCACCACAGACAGAGCAGCAACAGCCCACCACAGACTGAGCAGCAACAGCTCACCACAGACAGAGCAACAACAGCTCACCACAGACAGCAGCAACAGCTCACCACAGGCAGAGCAACAACAGCTCACCACAGGCAGAGCAACAACAGCTCACCACAGACAGCAGCAACAGCTCACCACAGACAGAGCAACAACATCTCCCGCAGGCAGAGCAACAACAGCTCACCACAGGCAGAGCAACAACAGCTCACCACAGACAGCAGCAACAGCTCACCACAGGACGAGAGCAACAACAGCTCACCACAGATCAACAACAGCTCACCACAGGCAGCAGCAACAGCTCACCACAGGCAGAGCAACAACAGCTCACCACAGGCAGAGCAACAACAGCTCACCACAGGCAGAGCAACAACAGCTCACCACAGACAGCAGCAACAGCTCACCACAGGCAGAGCAACAACATCTCACCACAGGCAGAGCAACAACAGCTCACCACAGGCAGAGCAACAACAGCTCACCACAGACAGCAGCAACAGCTCACCACAGGCAGAGCAACAACAGCTCACCACAGGCAGAGCAATAACAGCTCACCACAGACAGCAGCAACAGCTCACCACAGACAGAGCAACAACATCTCACCACAGGCAGAGCAACAACAGCTCACCACAGGCAGAGCAACAACAGCTCACCACAGACAGCAGCAACAGCTCACCACAGGCAGAGCAACAACAGCTCACCACAGGCAGAGCAACAATAGCTCACCACAGGCAGCAGCAACAGCTCACCACAGGCAGAGCAACAACAGCTCACCACAGACAGCAGCAACAGCTCACCACAGGCAGCAGCAACAGCTCACCACAGGCAGAGCAACAACAGCTCACCACAGACAGTGTAACATCGAACGCAGCGATCACTCGTGCCATCACCGCCGTGTCTGTATGGATATAAGAATTCCTAGGGCGAAAGCCAAGGCGTCATATAGAACAGCACGCAACTAGCGCACGTTTGACAGCGAAGCTTTCCTTACTGGTGTCGCGAACGTTGACTGGAGCTCGACAGTTAACCGTAATATGTCGTGTGAACAGCAATGGCATGCCTTCTCAGCCACGATATTAGATATGTTAGATGCACATGATCCAGTGAGGCGATTGCGCGTGCACAACCCCAGCCACTCTCCGGTCTCTGATGACACAATTGACCTCATGAATCAAAGGTGATGTGCTAAACTAAATAATGACCCTGCCTATCACAATTTAGATGTTCAAACTAAGCGGGCCACCAGGAAGGATTGTAGGGACTCTATTTCTCTCGGTGTAAAAAGTTCGCATCCTTCCGTTCTTTTCCGGCAGTTACATTTCATTGTCATAGTCATAGTCATTGCACCAAAACGTGGAAAGTCTGTCCAGCCCGTCAGCGTGACACCGGACGAAATAAACCGGTATTTTACGTCTATTGGTGTAGTAACTCGTGACGAGGTAGCTGCGGAATTCAGACAGTCAGGCCGACCGCCCCTCCCTACACGCCTACCTCGCGTGAATGCGGATCATCGATAAATCGTTTGCATCTGAAACCGTGCCCGCCAGCTGGAAAACAGCTGTTGTCACCCCTATTCTCAGGAGAGGTGATCCGTCCGAATGCTCAAATTTTAGGCCTATAACGCAAGTTGCTAGTATTTGCAAAGTTGTTGAGAGAATTGTTCATGATCAGCTGACATTGTACCTCAGTGAACAACATATATTTAGTGAAGATCAGCATGGCTTCAGAGCGAAACACTCTACTTGCACCGCTCTTTTAACTATCACGGACAATATTGTAAAGGGCATGAACGATTCCGAAATTACTCTCTTGACCTTGATTGACCTAAGTCGATGTTTTGAAGTTGTTGATCATGAGACACTGCTTCAAAAATTGAAACTTTACCAAATATCTACAGGCTGGTTCCGCAGCTACCTAAGCGGACACGTACAACGTACGATAATTGGGGAAAGCCTCTCTGACCCTCTGCCAATAACCATTGGAACTTTTCAGGGCACTTGTCTGGGCCCCCTTCTTTACAACATTGCCTGCCACATTGCTGCCGAGATGGACGGGTTTCGCATCACAACCGTGAGGTACGCTGACGATACGCAGCTGGCGGTAACTGGGCCGCGGAATCGCATCACCGAAATGTCGCCATGTTTAGAAAATGTGTTAGATACGATGGTTACCTGGTTCTTACAGAACGGCATGAAAGTTTGTGCAACTAAATGCAACTAAAACCGAATTAATCGTATGTGGTGATCAGAAACAGCTGTCTCGCATAGAAATAACAAGTGCTTACCCGTCCGCTCCGCTGTACGATTACAGGTCAAGTGGTGGTGCAAGCCAGTGATAGGCAATTGGGGATTGATAACCCGTACTACCTGTGGCACACCCGTCGTACCTATAATACGTTTTTGTACCCGTCATACACCCGAGGTACCCGTCAAAACCTACGGTGCCCGACATACACCCGTGGTACCCGTTGTGCCCCTCTGGAACACGTGATAAACCTGTTATTGCCGGTACTCACCCATTATACCCATGACACCCGTTACACACCCGTTAAACCCGTGAAAAGGCTTAGCGCATATTTACATATTTTTTAAAGAATCTCTGGAACGGCAGATTCCTATCCAACCAACCCATCTCCCACATATGTCCTATGCATAGCTAGCTGGCATCTCCGGGATGGAGGTATCCGCACCAATTCAACACGTTAATTAACTGGGACTTTTAAACTGAATACACTGAGTGGAAAGACAGACAGACGCTTATCAAATAGTAATATAGATGCCGGTCATCTCGTTCATGGGCGAACAATTGGAGTCCGCTTCACATGCAAAGAACTTAGGTGTTATTATGGATCAGAACCTATCATGGAGTTTACACTTAAACATATCTGGCAGCGCTGTTTTGGGATTCTAGTTGGCCCATACAGGAAATGTACTGCCTTATGATGTCATGCCTCGACTTATTGAATCGCTTGTCACGTCACACGTACGTTACTGTATTCAGGTATACGGGAACTGTAACGTTGACATGTTAGGTGTCATGCAAAGGATCTTTAACTTCTCTGCGAAGCTTATCTCGAATAGGCGCAAATACGACCACATTTCAGATGTTCTAGAGTTCTCTCCAATGGCTAAATTCGCGTCAATTTGTAGCCTATTTCGATTTGTGTATGTTACACAAGATCATCACATGTGAGCATCCTCCATCTTTGTCATCTCGATATCGATTCAATCATCAAATGCTCGATCGTGTTACACGTCAATCGGACCATTTGTATCTTGAGTGGCCGAAAAACAACCATGGTAAAAAAAACATATGTTTATCGTTCTAGTCACTTGTACAACAGTTATTATTATTACGAGCGAGCGAGCCTCGTCCTTCCGTGGTGTATGGGAAAAATATGATTATGAGCGGCCCGGCCCGGCCCGGCCCGACCTGACCCGACCTGTGGCGACGCTTTTGAGAAGCTCATATCTCTGCAACCGCACGTCCGATTAACAAGCGGACTTCTTTGCTTAGCAGCCCCATCTAACCTACCCTGTTTGAGACCAGCGCCGACTCATGTGGGTGACTACCACTGCGCGTGGCGCGTGCCGCGTGAGGGGTGTTGAAAAGTGTTTTCTCGCAAAAACTCCGCAACGACTGGCCAGATTATGTGCAAATTTGGTGTGTGGTTAGGAACCCCACAGCCGCCACTTTCACACAACTCAGGGGTGGAGTGACTGCACGTGCGCACGTGCACACCCCTATTCTATATCTCAGGAACGGCCGAGCCGATTACGTTCAAATTTGGTTTGTCGTTAGGGACCTCTCATCCGCTAGTTTCCCACAAGTCAGGGGTGGGGTGCCTCTGCACGTGCGCACGTGCACACCCCTATTTTGTATCTCAGGAACGGCTGAGCCGATTGCGTTCGAATTTGGTGCATGGTTAGGGGCCTCTCAGCCGCCGCCTTTCCACAAGTCAGGGGTGGGGTGGCTTTGCACGTGCGCACGTGCACATCCCAATTCTATATCTCTGGAACGGCTGAGGCGATTGTGTTCAAATTTGGTGTGTGGTTAGGGATCTCTCAGTCCCCACTTTCCCACGAGTCAAAGGTGGGTGCCTCTGCACGTACGCACCCTTCTTGCATCTCAGAAACTACTTGCCCGATCAAGTTGAAATTCCCCATACATTTCCTTCGCGCTCGCTCGTTCATCGCCAACTACGGCGCCTTACTGGTCAGATAGGTAGTCTGGATGCGAGCAGTGTACAGTCTTTTAAGAAACTGGCCAGAGAGAGTTGCATCGATTTAACCATTTTATTTACATTCTTGTCATGTTTCAACTAGTCTTGTATCCACTTGTGTTTTACACGTGCATTCTCTTGTTTACATATCGTGAATGTGTGCCTCATGTGTATGGCAATGGCCGTAGAATAACCCTCAAGTGTGGAATGGTCAGCTGAAGTGCAAATACAAATAGAACAGCTCACCACAAGCAGAGCAACAACATCTCACCACAGACAGAGCAACAACAGCTCACCACAGACAGCAACAACATCTCACCACAGACATAGCAACAACAGCTCACCACAGACAGAGCAACAACAGCTCACCACAGACAGAGCAGCAACATCTCACCACAGACAGAGCAACAACAGCTCACCACAGGCAGAGCAACAACAGCTCACCACAGACAGCAACAACATCTCACCACAGACAGAGCAACAACAGCTCACCACAGACAGAGCAACAACAGCTCACCACAGACAGAGCAACAACATCTCACCACAGACAGAGCAACAACAGCTCACCACAGACAGAGCAACAACAGCCCATCGCAGGCAATAGCAGTAGCCATTTTCAAACTCTGACCCCATATAATGAAGTTCAGGTCAAGGTCAGGTCGCCAAAGGTCAAATTTTTAATATATTAATATAAATAAAAAAGGCATGTTTCTAGACCAGTTTTGTCTCAGAAATACAGTGGTGGCATTCATTTGTCTGTATATGGTCACTAAAAGCCATCAAATGCAATTTAAAAAATGATGTCATGAGTTACTCATACTTAGGGAACCATACGTCATTCAAAGATAAAGATATTGCTTTGCAATTTGGTGTGCGTATCGTCCATACTTGGTTCTCCAATGTAGAGTTGTACATTATCTATTGCACGATGATGTATATCACGGCAGGTATCGCAGGTATCGTAGGTGATCACGGCAGGTATCGCAGGTGAATAACTCTTGACCTATCATGGTTACGGCCGTGTGCTGCACTTCGGGCGACGCACAATGTCTTCAGGAATACTTTGAGAACCATATCAAGCACCTAAACAGTAACAATTTTATCAAATACGCATTTAGCAGCCGGCGTGATCCCCGCCACCAGCGCGTGCATTAGCGAACGGCGCGCCGTGTACGTTTTTAGTTCGCAGTTTCGCCGCAAGGTGGCCACCACCCAATCGCGGTGTCGCAAGGATCAAAGGATGCCGCGGGAGTGACCAATGCAGGTAGTCTCTTATCCGCGCATGACACAGCTCCGAAGCCAAGGATCAATAAGGGAGATTTTGGGCAAAGATGTAACTCATGTACCCGAAAATCTCAGAAAATGCGGTGCGACAACTCATTCCATTTTCCTCGACAATTCTTTGCGAGCAGGCGCTCTCAGCACTTGTGACATTAAAAACGAAAAATATAAATAAACTCAAAGACGCCGAAGCTGACATCTGGCGTGCGGTGTCAAAAACTGATCCGAGAGAAAGACTGACGGCGAAGAAGCAGACACAGCCCTCGCATTGACAGCACTATGCGACTATGGCTATGCGACTATGGCTATGCGACTATGGCTATGCGACTATGTGCGGTGCTTGTAGTTGTAACCGATGTCATTCAAAATACATTGGAGTACGTGGTTACCCTGCAAATTGTGTAGGTTCAGAATGCATTTTAAGCTGATGCAAAGATAGAATTAGGGGGGATAGGGCATCAGTTTGTGATAAGTGGGGAACCGACCGAACAAGGTTGGGAACCAATGACCTAAACGAATCAGCTTCGTGAAACGGATTTGAACCAATGCAATGGCTACGTCAGAAGAGGAACAGGCCTCCCTTGCAATTCTGTTGCCAAACACACATAGGTGGGCACTGTTACTTGAAAATGTAACTTCGGTACTCGTTACTCCGTTACTCCGAAAAAGTAACTCGTTACTCCGTTACATCGTCAAAAAATGTAACGGAAGTTACAGTTACTCCGTTACTCCGTTACTTTTGTAAAACGAAGTGATATCAATTCCGACAGAATGAAGATAGATAAGTGAAACCGGTACCAATGTGTTTGTCTCGTCGAGACACGTTTCCCAATATGCAGCATGAACATATCGGGTCACCACTTGACCTTGACCTCAGGTCAAATTTCTAAGTTGACCTAAACTGATCAACATGAATATGTTTCGAAGCGCCTTGACAAGACGAGCACGGTGGCGTCAAAATTATTGCCTTGTCTTTATTAGGTAAAAGGCAATTTGCGAGAAAAAACTGTTTTGCCATAAATAGCCTGTTTGACCTTGTATCACCTCTGGAGCCTTAACTATTGACCTGAGCTCAAATGTGTGGATACCATGGCGATTGCTTTGTTCAAGAGCTTTCGATTGCTTTTTTCGTTTGTTCCTAGCTATCAAAGTTCTCAAGATATTTTGTGGTTTCTGGAGCAATTGCTTTTTTGTGCATATTTGACCCCATTTGACCTCGAAGATATTGACCTAGGGTCATGCAAATTTTGCAAAACAGAGTTCCCTACAGAACCTCCCTACCCTACAAATTTCGTTAGTGTAGCTATTATGGGGGGGGGGGGCGAGACCTTAGGGGGGGGGGGGTGCGGAATTCCTCCCCCCCCCCCCTCCAGTGCGTGTAATTATCAGAGGCTCGCTACTCGTTACTCGAAGCTCGCCTTTATCCTGAACTAGTGCCGCCAGCTTGCCGCCGGCCTATATCAGCTGACGAACATTGTCAACGTTTCGCGGCATCGGGATCGGGAGACAGCTACCTTTATCGCAGTCATTGCGCATTGCGCCGCATTAAGCAACAGCCCAACAGGTACGATATTTGGCAGCCCTTTACGCCATATGCATTTGATGTGTACGTGTGTAAGGCATTGATTGTGCTGGTGCGAATAAACCCAGGCGTGAAGAGAAACAAGTAAAGGAAACAAGTAACGGAATAACGGAATAACGGAGTAACGGAGTACAAATTAACGAAGTAACGGACCACAAAAGTAACTTCCGTTACTCGGTTCGTTACTGTAAAAAGAATGTAACGAGTCCGTTACTTCGTTACTAAAAAAAAGTAATTTCATCAGTAACGGAGTAATGGAGTAACGGACAGATGCCCACCAATGCAAACACATGATACGTTTCGGTGGCGGTCGGCTCAAATAGCGAAAACGAAGTGCGGTAGAAATCACAGTGGAGTAGTGATGTTTACGAAACGTCACGATATTTGTACACTTAAAATAAAACCAAATATACCCAACGGTTTTTGCGTTGAAACTCAGCAAATAGGTCGTTTTGGAAGACAAAATGTCAGATTTGGAGATTTCTCAGCATGCCGACAATCGGTGACGAATCTCAGTTAAAAACTAATGTTGAAGGTGAAATATTCCCTTTAACCTATTCTGGCAACATTGTCATTCTGGCAGCATTGCTAGTCCCATTTATTGATCCTTGATAGTGATTCACAAGTGAATTCACAAGTGAATTCACAAGTGATTCACAAGTGAAATCAAAAGTGATTCACAAGTGATTCACAAGTGATTCACAAGTGATTCACAAGTGAATTCACAAGTGAATTCACAAGTGAATTTACAAGTGAATTCACAAGTGAATTTACAAGTGAATTCACAAGTGATTCACAAGTGACTAAAAACAAGAAACCTGATGATAATACAAGGTTTAAGGACAAAGGCCCCATAAAAGCTTTGCTGTGGTTAGACATGATGCATACAGGAAACCTGAAACAGAAAGGAGACTAGGGGGCACTAAGCAAGTTACACTTAACACTGTGATTCTCAATTTGCACACAGTTCTATGAAACAGGGTCTGAAAGTGTGTGAAAGTGTGTTGAACAATCATCAATAGCTAATTTTCAGTAATTTGGATGATTTGAGAGACACCTTGAAGACTACATAAAAAGAAAACAAACAAGTGTCTCAACTAATTCCCTTATTTAGAAAACAAATCCAATTCAAGATCAATACTTGCATAAACAAGAATATCACACAATATAATATAATGATATATTATGACTATATTATGACTCACAGGTGTATTATGACTCACAGGTGAGTTGATGATGATTCAGAGCTTTCGGGTGCCACAACTCACATCATATATTACATTGGTAACCTAGCCAAATGAAGCATAGGCATACCAAACAGGGGGGCAGGCCCATCAGAGCAGCCATGGCCCCCATCTTTTGGTCAGCATTTTTTTCTAAAATATTTCATTTTGTTCCATCAGGAAAAACTTGGGTAGATTAAAGCACATCAAGATGAGAAGAGCTCAAATATCCAAAGAAACCTTGTGTAGGGGGATTGAGGTTCCCTCAAAACAAAATCAAAATTTCACTGCCTCCTCCCTCCCTCCCCACTTTCACACTGCCACAACTTTTAATGACACTCCTTTGACCCTGTATGTTTACATAGTCTTGCCCTGTACCCAAGTCATTTTTACCAAACAGCACACTTCAAAACTAGAAGCTTCTTTCTTTAACTTAGTTAGCTGACCTAAACTGTTATTGCTATTTGCATTCTGAATTATGATAGAACAATGTATGTAGGTGAGGTAAAAGTCCAATCTTAGGACACATCCTAACCTCAGACTTTGCATGCTATCAGAATGCAGATGATACCAATGCATCATGCTTTAGTGGGCTGGTATTGTTTACATTCCGATGGCATTGAAGTCTGAGGTTAGGATGTGTCCCGGGTTAGGGTAAAATTCCAATCTTCAGACATGTCCTAACCTCAGAATTTTCATGCTATCAGAGTGCAGACAATCTTGATGCATGGTGCGTTAGTGTCTGTATTGTTTACATTCTGATTGTAATAGCATGAAAAGTACAAGGTTAGGACGTGTCCAAAGATTTGGATGCTGCAGTTTGAGTTACAGCAGTTTGTTGTTGTTATGGGTCAAGCACAATATACTCTTGGGAACAAGGCACTAAATATCTTCTGTCTACCGACTCTAATCTTGAGTTGTCAGTTTGTCAAGTAATTGTGACATGCGCAACACACCACACTGACATCTATATAATACCCGGGTCATATACAGACCTTGGGTATTATATGGATGTTGGTGACTCACCGTCGGTGACGAATGAAACGTCAAACGAGAGTGCTACAGCAATTTATCCTACCTACAAAATGTGCCAAACTTTCAATTTTAACTCATCATTTTTATCAGCATATATTTGACTTTGGCAAAAACTGCACAAAGCAATGCATTTACCTCTCCTCCGCTTCCATTAAACGGGCAGAAACACCTCCACTATCACAAAAGCACAAAGCACACCAGTGCAAGGCCTATAAACAAGGCGATATACACCGTATTTTATCTACCGTGTATACACCCCTATACTAAACATAATAAACTATAACTAACAAGTGCAAGGCCATATATAGGAGGTAGAGTCATCCGGCGATTCTTCGTGATCATGACGTCAGAGCCTGACGTCAGTTGGATCCATCGGCCTCCTCCGCCATTGCAGTTAATGCTATTTTGGAAGAAATAAATACCGTCTAACACGAAAAGTAAAAAGGTTAAGAAAAGTAAAAAGACAGCGTTGGAAATCTCAAAACAAGGTGAATTTAGATATCTTGTATCATTTTAGGCTCAGGTCAATATTAAGGTCACTAGAGGTCATCAAAGGTCAGGGCCTTGTTCACGGTCCTCCTGCGGTTCGACGGTCACCAGCTGAGGCTATAAGCCAGACTGGTTATTGATTCGACACTGATTGAATCGATTGGAATCGTTCAATCAAAATTCATTGAATCAAAACATAATTGATTCACCACCAGATATTTTGATTCATGAATCGTGATTGAATCAAAACCCGCATCAAATCAAGGCTGATTGAATCAAAAGATTTAACGATTCAAGTACACTTGTAAATTGTCCAAATACATGGAGTCCCAGTGGCTACATTCAATTATACTGAAATACTATTGCTGTACCAATGTTTTAATGATCATATATATGCATGTTTCTATTTTTATTGATTTGACATAATTCACCTCATATATTCAAAAGTTGAATTAAACGTGAATCAATAAAAAATATTTGTTTTGATTCTTTGAATCAGAATGAATCAATTCTCAAAATTGTATCCGTGAATCGAACGGTGATTGAATCATTCAGATTCCAAAATGAATCATGATTGAATCGTTCCAAAAAGTTGAATCAATAACCAGTCTGCTCTAAGCCAAACTGGTTATTGATTCACCTTTTTTGGAAGGATTCAATCACGATTCATTTTGGAATATGAATGATTCAGTCGCCGTTTTATTCATGGATAACAATTTTGAGAAATTATTATTTCCCATTCAAAGAATCAAAACATTTTGTGATCAAATCACGTTTGACTCACAATTGAAATAGCATTGCACGGTCTTCTTTATTCCATCAGCCTTGTTTCAATGCGGGTTTGGATTCAATCATGATTCATGAATAAAACAAAATCCGGTGGTGAATCGATTCTTCTTTGATTCAAGGGATTTTGATTGAACGATTCCAATCGATTCAATCAGAGTCGAATCAATAACCAGTCTGCTCTAAGCCCCGCCCCTTTGAGTGAGTTCGATCTCGATGAACTTTTGGTTTGACCTAAACCACGTGCAATTGGTATGAATCGACGTGTTCTGACGAGGCGAACACGATGGCATCAAAATCATTGCTGTATCTATATTTGTTTAACAGTTATTTGCGAAAAACAGACAAACAACAATGACCGCTGACATGCGCCAGAATTAACTACTGGGGTGACGTCATAAGTAGAAGTGGACACGTTACGGAGATAGGGATGACACCCCTTGCACCAGTGCCAACAAAGCCTTATATACTAGTGCCAAGGCCGTACGCGAGAGGCGTATATACATCGGACAACGGATTTACACCGTAGGGTTTTTAGTGGGATATTTAGCCATGCAAAATACCCCATGGCCGTGGCAGAAACGGCCATATCTCAACCAAAGATGTCTACTACCGCTGCGAACTTTACGCCTACGATCCTCCGTTCCGGAGATCTTCGGAATATACTTGTATTTTCGGAAACACCACTCCAAACGCTCCCCAAACTTGACAACATACCGGATGCTAAGAACGTCCGTGAAGTTAGCGACTTGTCTTGTTTAGCGACGGATTCAAATTTGGCCCAAACCTCGGCCCAAGGTCAATTCTGACACGCTGATCACGAATATAACCTTCATTTTGTTCTGCTCAAGGTCACCTTCAAGGTCAAATTCGAAGTCAAAGGACGGCGTACCACATAACGTCCCGAATTTATTGCCGGATCCTTCCAAAAGTGATCCCAGTTGATAGACAGGGTCCATATATTACGTCCGTCGCCACAACTTGACCCGTGACCTTGGAGGTAAAATTCGAGTCAAAGGACGGGGTCCGCATAACGTCCCGAATTCATTGCCGGATCCTTCCAAAAGTGATCCCAGATGATAGACAGGGTCCATATCTAACGTCCGTCACCGTGACCTGACACGCACCTTCGAGGTCAAATTCGAAGTCAAAGGACGGGGTACCGCATGTCCCGAATTTATTGCCGGATCCTTTCCAAAGTGGTCGCAGGTGAGACGACCTTGAACAGGAAAATGAAGGTCATTTTCGTGATCAGCGTGCCAGAATTGACCTTTGGCAGAGGTTTGGGCCAAATTGAATCCGTCGCTGAATAAAGCGCTAAATAAGTCGCTAACTTCATGTGTTCCCTGTTCATTCAGTCCGCCCCTGTAGCTCAGTTGGGAGAGCGCCGGACTTCTGACCTCGCCCGGTAGTGGCAGCCCGGGTTCGAGTCGCTTCGGCGCTCGCTATTTGCCCCTGACTGGGATGGCCTGTGGCCGGTGGCAGAGGTCGCACTCAAGGTCAGGTGACGTCAGAGGGCGGGGCGGACCGTGTCCAGGTATGTCGGGTGCGTATAACTTTCGCTTCTAAATTCTGCCGGACGCCAGGAATTGCTTGATCAGGTGGTGGGGTCAGGGCCTGCGCAACAAGCTATGCTTAGCGCTGGGCATGGCCTCGGAAATCCATCCATTCAAAAACACTCGGACTAAATGTATTTTAAAAAAATCACGGACGTTTTTGCATCCGGTATATTGTCCAGTTTGGGGAGCGTTTGGAGTGGTGTTTCCGAAAATATGAGTATATTTGGCCATCTGAACAAACGTATCCGATCTGTGAGAAGGGATAATGCAGATCGGCGGTGGCGCCTGACTATGGCGGCCGCCATGCAGTGTCGCTCCTTGTTTACATCCATTTTTATGTGTTTTCAAGTGATTTTACTGGCTAGAACTCTGTCTCACCTGTGCAGCGACGTCCGGAGTTTCCCGGGAGTGACCAGTGACTGTCCGTTGTGCCCGTTTGCGCTGTGCTTTGCATGTTTTTAAAATGCAAATTACTACCGGGGTCACGGCCGGCGAACCAGCGTTCTACCGTTTCCCGGGGAGCTACACCGCGACGAACCAATCAGAACGCTTCTCCGCCATCTACCGCTTCTGCCGGTTTGCCGACTGGGGTCACGCCCTGGCCGCGTGGCGGCCCCCGTGTGACTGGCGGCCCCCGTGTCGCGCATCCAGTGGCGGATCAAGCCGCCGCCGAGGGAGGCGAGCCGGCCGCCGGCTCCAGCGGCGCCGTGCAGGACCACGAGAATGGGGCCTTCCATTACCACCAGATTACGACCGCGTCTGACAGAGTTGCCCCGCCAGACTGTACCTGAACTCGCCCCTGATGCGGTTCCACTGCGTTCTACCGAATGGCTCCCAGCTTCCGACCGATCGGGGTCGACTGCCGACCGATCTGAGCCCGCGCCCTGGGTGGTGCTGCCACCTATACCAGGTCAGCGCAACTACAGCTTTCCGAGCTGCCGCTGGAGCGCGGGCGGATGCGGTGGAACTGCACGGACACTTGCCGGGGATCAGTGGGCAGCACCGGGAGAGTGGCGCTGAACAGTCAGGATCTCAAATTCCCGTTCACGTCTCTGACCAGCGAAGCCGGTGACGCCGCCCTGTTCCGCCTGCAGCTGCAGCGTCTCAACTCTGCTGGAGCAGGCGGGGCCGCGCTTGGAGCGGCTCGCGAGCGCCACCTGGTGAACCCGCCACGCCTGACGCTGCATCAGACCCGTCAAGCAGAGGCTCGTGCTTCTACCACATCCTCGCACAAGTTGAAGATAGGCCACCTGAACGTCCGATCTCTAACAGCCCACCTGGACGAGGTGAACGACCTGCTGACGACCGAGAAACTCGACATCCTATGCCTCAGTGAGACATGGCTGTCACAGACCGTCGATTCGCGGATGCTTGTCTCCCAGGCTACATCCTGACTCGGCAAGATAGACCGTCTGGAAAAGCTGGTGGTGGGGTCGCCATCGTCTACCGCAACTCGCTGGCAATAGAGTCCATGCAAGTCCCAGCTGCAGGCTCCACCCTGGAGTCCGTCTGGGTTCAGCTATCCAGTCGCTCCCCAGTGATCGTCGGAGCCGTTTATCGGCCGCCCGCGGGTGCTACAGGACCAGCAATCGACGATCTGCACAGCCAGCTGACCCACGTCTTAGCGCGAGACAAGCCGACCTACCTCTTAGGTGACACAAACTTTGACGTTCTACGCCCAGACAAGCCTGGTGTGACGTCAATACATGCAACATCTGAGTGACCTCTCCTTGACACAAGTCATCATTCATCCGACTCACCCTGGAGTCAATGCGTCACTCATTGACCATTTCATCACCAACAGGCCGGAGCTCACATCAAGGCTGCCGTCACCACCGTCAGCGTCAGCGACCACGACCTGATATCTGCGCAGGTCGCTGACGTCCGGCAGCGGCACATCCCGGACACCATCACCATGCGCTCCACCAGACGTGTCAATCAAGATGGTCTGTGTCTGACCTGCTCCAGACGGACTGGAATCCTGTTTAGTGAAGCCGACACGGTGTCTGACAAATGGCACAGCTTCCTCGCTCAGTGGGATCCAGTCATAAATCAACATATGCCGATGAGAACCATAAGACTAAACATCGTTTCCTACCCGTGGATGGAGGACGCCGCAGTCCGAGACGGCCATGACCGCACGCGACATGGCACGAGCGGACAGAGACCACATACCGTGCGAGGAAACTGCCAGCGAGTTCCGTGACCGCCGGAACGCCGTGAAGGTGGTCATCAATCGAGCCTGCACGGACTTCTATAAGACGTCCTTCAAAAACTCGCGCAGCAGAACTTGGAAGGACATCCGGCAATTCCTCATCGCATCAAAGAAGGCCGAGACAAGGACCTCCATTGCAGCGGACCGAGATCCTGACTGGGCCGACCGACTCAACCACTTCTTTGCATCTGTGGGCCCCAGCGTGGCGGACGCACTCGCTGCGAGCGACACGGGAGAGCCACTGCCGCCGCGTCCGCCTCGTGTGTGCAGCGGCGAGTTCGCGCCGCGTCCGGCCACGCTCCCGGAACTATCCGCAGCTCTACAGAGGATGGGCTCGTCACGTGCGTGTGGTGCTGACGGCATCACCATCGAGATGTTGAAGATGACCTTCGCTGTGACTGGCCCACTTCTCCTGCATATCATTAACTCGTCCATCACAAACTGTCAGCTGCCAGACCAATGGAAGACAGCTACAGTTATACCACTTCACAAGAAGGGCGACCCCAGTGATCCAACAACTATAGGCCGATCTCTATTTTATCTGTAGTGGCCAAACTTTGTGAACGTGTCGTGTGCTCTCAACTTATGACGTATCTCACCAGTCATCACATACTATGTCCCCCAACAGTACGGGTTCCGGCCGGGCTTGTCTACGGAGTCGGCGCTGCTCGACGCTGTCATCCACGCTACAGAAAACATCGACAAGGGCATGGTAACATCGCTTGTCACTACTGACACATCCAAGGCCTTCGACAGCGTCGAGCACGGCCGGCTCCTGGACAAGCTCGGCTGGTATGGCATACAGCCTGACTGGTTCTCCGCCTGGCTCAGTGGACGCACCCAGTCTATCAAGGGTAGGCTCATCGGGTCTACTTGAGGTCACGCACGGCGTGATCCAGGGCTCTGTGCTCGGTCCCGTGCTGTTTCTCGTGTTCACCAATGACCTGTCGCAGCACATTGACCATGGGCAACATCATCATGTACGCGGATGACACCCAGTTCCTTGACGTTGACCTGCCGTCAAACATTCTGGCCCTTAAATCACGTGTCGAAAATACCCTTTCAGTGGCCTTGCAATGGTTTACCCAAAACAGGCTCAAAATCAACCCTGCGAAAACTGAAATGATCATGCTGAAATCCCGACGTCTCAAATCCGACACCAACATTTCGGTGAAATTTGGAAGTGATGAAATATCTCCATCGGACAGCGTCAAGGTGCTGGGTGTCACCATCGATTCCCATCTGCTCTGGGAGCAGCATGTGTCCCATGTAGTGCAACGCTGTTACTGTGTGCTGATTGGCCTAGCTAGGATGCGCCACCGTCTCCCTCGATGTACCAGACAGATGCTAATAGAAGCACTGGTGTTCCCCCATATCCGTTATTGCATAACGGTGTGGGGAAGCTGCACTAAGACTCAAAGGTACCGAGTTCAGAAAGCGATCAATTTCGGTGCTCGAATCGTGAGTGGCCTTGATCGACGTGAACATGTGACACCGGTGCTGCGGCAGCTTAGTTGGAGAAAGGTTGACGAGATGGTGGCTGAACGCGATGTCGCTACCATGCGCCGCCTCGTCACCGCGCCCAATGCGCCTGTACTCCTGCGTGACCGAGTCGTCAGTCGATCTGAAGTGTCGAGCCGTCAGACGCGCGCGACGGATGACGGCCAGCTGCAGCTGCCCAGAGTGAGGACAGAGTTTGCGCGACGTGGCTTCCTATACAGAGCCACGAAAAGCTGGAATAACCTACCCCTAGATGTGAGACGGACAGTTGGTCACTTGCGTCGCGGTGCTGTCGGTGTCGATATCTACAATGCATAATCATTAATCATACAATATCACAGGATATTCCATCCGATGTGTGTGCATATATCCGTCGCCTGTATTATTTAGCCTTTTCTCATCTTAATTTTACATGTACGATTTTATGCGAATGGGTGAATTAAGTGACGTGCTCTTAAAAACTGTAATGACGTGGATACCATAAAAGCCATCGCATGGAGGTTCCGAATATACATCTGTATCTGTATCTGTATCTGTATAATCACGACAGCTTCAAAGGCAAGTGGATATTCAACCGTTCTGCCGCAGGAGCGTTGTGTCCTGAAAATGATTGGTAGGGCCCCATGCAATGCTAGCTGTATATATTTTAATATCATTCTTACCATGCAACACCATTGGCCTAATGTTAAAATCTGACATTATTGGTAGGGCCCTAGCCCTAAAAGGCCTATAGAAAACGACACCCATGAGTTCTGGTTTACGCGTCAGGCGATTTGAAGATCTCCGGAACGGAGGATCGTAGGCGTAAAGCTCGCAGCGTAGTAGAAATTCTTGGTTGGGATATGGCCGTTTCCACCACGGCCATGAGGTATTTTGCAGGGCTAAATATCCCACTAAATACCCTACGGCGTAAATAAGTTGTACGATGTATATACGCATAAGAGAGGTAGAGTCATCCGGAGACTTTAGCGCACCAATCGTCCTACATTAGCGTGACGTCACTGGTGCGCTGGTCCGACTTGGCTGTTTCGGCACGCGGTTCGGTGCGGTGCGAATATTTCCGACGGGATACGGATAGTTGCGCCTAAGGTACGATCCTATTTAAGATTACGTTCCGGGGATAATTATCCCTCCCTTAATTCATGCTGCGGGGGAGACGGCAATACGCTGCCCTGGTCTGGCTGAGTGGTGAGAAGGCAATACGCTGCCCCGGTCTGGTTGAGGGGCGAGACGGCCGTACGCTGCACCGGTCTGACTGAGGGTGAGACGGCCATACGCTGCCCCGGTCTGGCTGAGGGGCGAGACAGCCATACGCTGCACCGGTCTGACTGAGGGGTGAGACGGCCATACGCTGCCCCGGTCTGACTGAGGGGTGAGATGGCTATACGCTGCCCCGGTCCGGATGAGGGGAGGGGGGGGGGGGGGATACGCTGCCTCTATTTGGCTGAAAGGCGAGACGGCATACCCTGCAAGTCTGACTGAGGGGTGAGACGGCCATACGCTGCCCCGGTCCGGCTGGGGGGGGGGGGGGGGGGGGGGGGGGGAGACGGCCATACGCTGCCCTGGTCTGGCTGAGGGGCGAGATGGCTATATGTTGCACCAGTCTAGACTGAGGGGTGAGACGGCCATACTCTGCCCTGGTCTGGCTGAGGGGCGAGACGACCATACGCTGCCCCCGGGCGAGACAGCCATACGCTGCCCCGGTCTGGCTGAGCGCCGAGACAGCCATACGCTGCCCCGGTCTTCTATTTTATTGTATGGATAGATTACTGAGGCCAGGATCCTCATCAAGCAGTTGCGTAGGCACTAACCTCACCAACCTGAACAGATCGCGCAACTCCTGGTAGCCGGTAGATCTTAAAGCGAAAGTTTGACGTGCCCAAGCATGCCTGGATAATGGACATGGGACATGTCCGCTCCTCCCTCTGACATCACCCTGACCTTGAGTCCCGCCACTGCACCGGCCGCAGGCCATTCCAGCCAAGGGTCTCAAACCCGGCCTGCCACACCGAGTGAAGTCTGCACCCCAGCGCTCTCCTAACTGAGCAGGGGCGAACTATCGTATTATTGTAAAGCCTCAATGCGAACCGGTCCCGTCCGCCGCTGGTCTTCTACGGTGTTTTGGCTTAATGTTCAAGATATGCTTTTGAAGAAGAAGAAAACAAATATATCAACAGCATAGACTTGCAACCTAACTTACTTATCTAACGGCGACGACTTCAAATTGCCGCTCAACACCCGTGAAAAGACCGCAAAACGCTCGAAAGCGCAGCTGCCGCGATGGGGCTGGCCATCACGTCTGGAGGCCGGGTCATGCAAAACAGATTTCAGATTAATAGTGAAATTATCATGCGCTATGTCATAACAAGCTTACATTATTTTTTTTTGCAATTTTTAAAATCAAATTTGGAGGTGCCAACCGGCCTCTTTTTAGGGACACTTTTGCCATTTTTCGTCAATATCGTACATTTTGGGATTCATATTTTTTCTTCAGTTTTTTTGAAAATATAAATTTCGAATTCTCCGTATGCTGGTTGACAGCCGTAGTGATTTTCATAAAGTTATCATATACATTGAAGCTGTTTCTCCGCATTTCCAGTAAGGATTTTAATGCACACGCTCGCAGCGCCATCTATTGAGCGGAATTTCAGTTTATGTACTAGGTGAAGTTTTCCGGCTGCTGAGGCCTGCAGAGGGGCCCTACACGCGATGAAATGCAATACCAACAGGTTAACTCAGTGGTAAGGACGCAGGAATCGGGGGGGGGGGGGGGGGCAGGGGACAGCCCCCCCCCCACATTTTCGGATTTTAACATTACGCTTATGGGCGTTACATGGAAATAATCGACTTCAGAATGCTTCCGCCCCCCCCCCCCCCCCCACACACACACTTTCGGAGGGTTGCGGCGCCCTTGCTCAGTGGGAACTGGATCTGGAGACAGGACAGGTACCGGGCCGGGAGATAGGACAGGTACCGGACCTCACGTCTGGAGGCAGGACAGGTACTGACCCTCACGTCTGGAGACAGGACAGGTACCGGGCCGCACGTCTGGAGACAGGAAAGTCCTCACGTCTAGATACAGGACAGGTACCGGTCCTCACGTGTGAAGACAGGACAGCTACCGGGCCTGGAGGCAGGGCAGGTACCGGATCTCTCGTCTGGAGACAGGACAGGTATCGGGCCTCACATCTGGAGACAGGACAGGCACCGGGCCTCACGTCTGGAGACAGGACAGGCACCGGGCCTCACGTCTGGAGACATGACAGGCACCGGGCCTCACGTCTGGAGATAGGACAGGTACCGGACCTCACGTCTGGAGATAGGACAGGTACCGGATTTCACGTCTGGAGGCAGGACAGGTACCGACCCTCACGTCTGGAGACAGGACAGGTACCAGACCTCACGTCTGGAGACAGGACAGGTACCGGGCCTCACGTCTGGAGACAGGACAGGTACCGGGCCTCACGTCTGGAGACAGGACAGGTATCGGGCCTCACGTCTGGAGGCAGGACAGGTACCGGGCCTCACGTCTGGGGACAGGACAGGCACGGGCCTCACGTCTGGAGACGGGACAGGCACCGGGCTTCACGTTTGGAGATAGGGCAGGTACCTGTCCTGTCTCGAGGAGCGGATCAAGGTCATGCAGTCAAATGTGTTTGGCACGCACTCCTCCCCACCCACTTTACATCCATTTTCCATGGAGTTAATCTGCTGGTGTTCCATTTCAGTCAGTGGCGGCGGAAGGTATTTTGGGATGGGGAGAGGGCAAAAAACCCAGGGGGACCCCTCGGTCAAAGCCCCCCTCAAAACAAAACAAAAAATTGGTATGAAATGGTATCTCCTCGGATTTAGGTCACTATATTTTGCAGGGCCTCAAAATGGCCGCAAGAAAAACGTCGGACAGCCCATGTTGAAGTTTCAGGCCTTCTGAGGGCCCCCTTAGGCCGACTGAGGGCATTCTGTCGGCCTTAGAGGGCCCCTCAGGCTGGCTGGGGGCACCTCGGGGCACTCGGTGACAATGTTTCGGTCAAAAAGAACAAAATCCAACCAACTTCTTGACAAATTATCAACAAATTTACAAATTTATGGGGGGGGGGGGAATCATATGTTTGCCCCCCCCCCACAACTTCTTGAGTGGGGGGGGGGGGGGGGCAGCATCCCCCTGCCGCACCTACCCCTTATCCGCCGCCACTGATTTCAGTGCTTGTGGAGCTCCTCTGCAGACCTTCGCAGCCGGGAAACTGCACCTAGGGCATAAATTGCAAATCCGCTCAATAGATGACGCTGTGAGCGGGTGCCATAAAATCCTTACAGGAAATGCAGAGAAACAGCTTTATTGTCCATAACTCCATGACAATCACTACGGTTGTCAAACAGCATACGGAGAATTCGAAATTTATATTAAAAATTTGTAAAAAAATAAGTAATGCCCAAATGTACGATATTGGCGAAAAAATCGCAAAAGTGTCCCCAAAAAGGTTGGCACCTCAAAATTTAATTTGAAAATTTCAAAAAATTAATGTAAGTTTGTAATGATATAGCGCATAATAATTTCACTATTAATCTGTGCATGCTCGCAAAAACCTATCGAATGACCCGCCTAATATATATATATATATATATGTATATATGTATATATATATATATATATATATATATATATATATATATATATATATATATATTATATATATATATATATATATATATATATATATATATATATATATATATATATATATATATATATATATATATATATATATATATATATATATATATATATATATATATATATATATATATATATATATATATATATATATATATATATATATATATATATATATATATATATATATATATATATATATATATATATATATATATATACATATAGATTATAGAACCTTTCGATTTTTAGGGCCTAGTTATCCAGACCAAAACAAAATAAGCAAAACATTCCGGGACGCTACGCGGCGCAAATAAGTCGGTATTCTTCTCCAGTACAAAAGCGTCTAATATAGACTGTACACACTGGTGGCCATAGGGGGGGGGGGGGGGGGGGGGCAACATGTCTTTTGACCACACCTTTTGCTCTAAACATATTTCCTCGTTTTGACCCTGCATCCTGGTTCCAAGAGCAAACATTAGTTCTCCAGCCTGCTCAAAACCTCAAATTACTGCAGCGCATGCATAAGATTTGCTGTTTGTAAAAAAACGGCTATCCCCCCCCCCCCCTGGTCACGAACCTCGACTACCCTCTTGGTCAATTCTGCATCAGCCGTCTGGGGCCGCCCTCGACTGTATACATTATACATTTTAGCACCATCCGCGACACTTTAAATGATAGAAGGGGACGACTGGTACTGCAAATACCTATAGCCAACGTTTTGTCAATTAAAAACAAAATGCTGAAATAGGGGCACCCTCAAAATATAGTGGACCAAATCCGTTGAGTTTTCAGATTTGGGTATAGGTAGGGGCACTACTGCAATTGATGACCCCCTGAAGATTTTCTGGATCCGCCCCTGCGTCCAGATGACGTCACCACCCCTGAGTCGGATTCGGTCAAATCGCCCGATGACTACCTTCTTATAGGGCCTTGCGCATTACGAGTAATGAGTACTGAACTGAAACGCAAACGAGCAGAGCATATGGCAGCAAATAATATGCCAGTCCGTTGTAATGGTAACCAGTCATTATCACCAGAATTCTTGAGATGTTACAGGCTAAAACTCATGCACCAAGACAATTTCTCAAGGGCCAGGCGAGATGCATTCCAAAATCTCACGATTCGTGTGGGCCGCTGTTTAACAATGGAAGTGTCCCCGACCAGGTTCGCGGCCCCAAACCTTAAACATTTTAGGACACGTATTTTTGGAGATAATGCTTTCGATCTGATAAAAATGTGACTAGTAGATCTCGGCAGAAGGTTGGTTGGTGGGGGTGGTGGTATTTGGGGTTCACAACTAGCAATAATAAAGAAAGAAACTTGGCAGCTAATCTGAAAAGTATGTGTAGTTGTGCATTACTCTTTACATAATTGATGACCACAGAGCAAAACAAATGGTTAGCTATTGCGACATTTTCGGCCCCGTAGCAAGTTCTTGGAGGGAATATTTTGGCGCCAACTATATATAGTAAGTTCGCACTTTTTAACACCTCAGTCTTCTGCACGTAAGGAAATTTCAAAGTGCGCGATGATGCCACCGCGTACTTTCTGCAGGATCGGCTGAGGCAGAGCCAGTCATTTCTTTTATGCTAATAAAAACACCTTATTTATGGCATATTTCCGGTAAAATAAGCAATATTTGAGAGAAAAAATCAACTTGTTTTGTTCCGACAGCAGCAGTTACCTAGTTTTTCCCATAAAATTCGATATTTGTCATGAATTTTCATGAGATACGCCACCATGAAATTCTCAATGCCAAAGGCCAGAGATAAGAAAACCACAAAAGCTGAACGAACAGTGTGTAGTAATAAAGAGTCCCGTAAGTTTTGAATTGCATAATAATTTTGTGATCCAGAGTAGGACTTACAGATAAATCAAAACTCTAAAATTGCATGATGCAGATTCTAAGATAAAAGTGGTAGACAGTAAAAGTGGTGGACAGTAACGCCAATCAAGTACTCGTTATCTGATACTAGTCTCGAAAAACGCCAAAGTTTTAAAACGGATAATTGCTGAGATAATAGACTAAATGAGCATTTAGGTCCCTCTTATATTCTTAGACGTGTAATCACTACGTGTTCGGGTAGGGGGGGGGGGGGGGGGGGGGGGTACGACCCCCTTAGCGTTGTCCCTTATTGAGCTAGAGCTTCGATTCAAAGACTAGCGTGTTGCTTGTGACGAGAGGAAGCCGATGATATCCGATTTTAAGGTGTTGGGTTATTAGGTGACCTCTGAGGTCATGTCAATGACCAAAAGGTCATCAAAATTGTAAATGCATATAAATTGAATTTTATCGAGCTAGAATCGTGAATGAGCAGATCATAATGCTTAATGGGTGCCAAATTCGTAATCAGAGTCACAAAATATCTTAAAAACTGCCAAATTCCAAAAAGGTCATGTCAGGTCATCTGAGGTAAGTGACCTCGGTTGACCTGTGGATGCCCATGACCCCAGTGGAACATATAATTATGTAAAATGGATCCCAAATTTGAAATCAGCGTCACAAAATGTCCTAGAAACCGCCAGAAGCCCAAAAAAGTAATCTGAGGTCATCGGAGGTCAATGACCTCAGTTGACCTCTGAAAAGGTCAATCGAGGTCACAATCTCAGTGGAAACCACAACTGTCACCTGGAACACCTGTGCATATGCTTCTGAACAACACACACTCGGAAACTGCACAAGTTACAAGCATCGATACTGCGGGACGCCAGTTGCGCCTGACATGACCTTGAGAAACAGGTCATGTCACGGGTCATGTGGGTTAGAAATTCAAAACTTGCAGAGCATGTAGACATTTTTTTCAAAAGTAGGGTACTGAAAGTTTCATTGCAATCGGTTGGAAATTACGCGAGTTATTCCAGAAAAACCGAGGGGGGGGGGGGGGGCGAGGCATACCCGGGCGAGGGCTAAAGCTCATACAACTGCTCATACTGAGTGCATTTCCTTTCAGGACGGAAACTCGTATAATCCCTTTAAGCCAACAAGAATCGGACGTAATACCGCTGCGTCAAAGAGTTGCGGAATTTGTTCACGAAGGAAACATAATATAATGCTTATATACAGCTTCTGTGTATTTCAATTTATATTGTCACTTCCACCCAATCATCTCGTGCTCTTGAATAAAGATATTGGAAACAAACGGAATTAATAACAGATCCACAATAAACTGGATATCAAAATAGCATTTCACCGCCAACGTCCGACAGAGCTAAACCACCCTGAAAACTGCCGCGCAAAGCATACGACAGCGTGCGCTGGCGTCCACTCCGAACCACTGGCCTCTGCAGAAGGCTGTCCAGTATCTAGTATCTAGTATCCAGTATGCACCAAGACTCATGACCTCCTGGCCGGCCGCCACCCCCGCGGCCACCCCGCTACTGCTTGTGCTTGGCGATGCAGGCCAGCACGTCATCGACGTCCTCTGACGAGCCGATGAAGATGGGCGAGCGCTGGTGGATCGCCTCCGGCTGCACGTCCAGAATGCTGATCGAGCCGTTACTCGACTTGCCGCCGGCCTGTCGACGTCGGAAGGGGGAGGGGGCAGACAAGCGTCAGCCACTGACAGCACTGCACACAGTCCGTGAGGCGCCGGTACCGTGCAGGACCTTGAGCATGATCATAACACAAAAACAGCTGGGATGGTGGTGCAGCGTTTGAGGTGAAGTCAGATGCCGGTGCTGCGGTCCCGGCCAGCCTGTGGATGGACGTTTACCAATGGTAAGGTGATCCGGTCCCGGCCAGCCTGTGGATGGACGTTTACCAATGGTAAGGTGATCCGGTCCCGACCAGCCTGTGGATGGACGTTTACCAATGGTAAGGTGATCCGGTCCCGACCAGCCTGTGGATGGACGTTTACCAATGGTAAGGTGATCCGGTCCCGACCAGCCTGTGGATGGACGTTTACCAATGGTAAGGTGATCCGGTCCCGGCCAGCCTGTGGATGGACGTTTACCAATGGTAAGGTGATCCGGTCCCGGCCAGCCTGTGGATGGACGTTTACCAATGGTAAGGTGATCCGGTCCCGGCCAGCCTGTGGATGGACGTTTACCAATGGTAAGGTGATCCGGTCCCGGCCAGCCTGTGGATGGACGTTTACCAATGGTAAGGTGATCCGGTCCCGACCAGCCTGTGGATGGACGTTTACCAATGGTAAGGTGATCCGGTCCCGGCCAGCCTGTGGATGGACGTTTACCAATGGTAAGGTGATCCGGTCCCGACCAGTCTGTGGATGGACGTTTACCAATGGTAACCAAGTAAATACAGCGGTAAACATTTAACCCGCGCCGTGCCGGGTGGGAAGTGGGCGTTTAGACGCCCCCTAAGGTTTTCGAGAATAGCGGAAACAGCGGCGCGCAGCGCCGCCGTTTTTGGCATAGGTGTTCGAACATTAATTAGCCACAGAGTGTGACATTTTTGACCTCGAGTCATTTCAGGTCAGGTCACCAGGCCTAGTCACGTGACCCCACCTCCAAAAAGTTTGCGGTCGTACCACAGCCACAGTTTTTGGCCGATCGATTTCGTACTTACAGGATTTCATAAGGGCAATGGTACCTACAAATCGTATATTCCGTTTTTTTATATATCGGTGACCTAAGGTCTGGTCGATTTCGTGATCTCCCCATTATAAGTCAATGTGGAAATATTCAATTGATTCCTATTCTGTGGATACGCATGATCAGCCCAATTCATTTGGGATCATGTTATCATAGGTCATTCTTGAAGACCCAGGTGCAATTTTTGTTCAGTGACCCCTACAGGGTCAGTCGATGGTCATCCGAGGTTACTACACTTTGTTGTCAATAACTCTCGACAAAATCAAGATAGAGAAGTGAAACCGGCACCAATGTGTTTGTCTCGTCGAGGCACGTCTCCCAATGTGCAACATGACATAATTGGATCACCACTTGACCTTGACCTGAGGTCAAATTTCTAAGTTGACCTAACCTGGTCATCATGAATATGATTCGAAGCGCTTTGACGAGAAAAACACGATGGCGTCAAAATGATTGCCTTATCTTTATTAGGTAAAAAGTTATTTGTGAAAAACAGTTATGGCAAAAATAGTATTTTTTAACTTTGATGACCTCTGGAGCTCTGGAGTATTGACTTGAGCTAAATTTTGAAGATCAGTTGGCTATTGCATTTCTTCAAGAGCTTTCGACTGCTATTTTCCGTTTGCTCCTAGCTATCATAGTTGCCGAGATATTTGGGGGCTTCTGGAGCAAAGTCCTGAAACTGGAAAATCTTGACCTTTGATGACCTCTGGTGACCTCAATATTGACCTGATAAAAAATGCCCGAAACAGTTTCAAAATGCGTTTTGACTAGCTTTCGAACGGTGTTTTTGGTTTTGTCTACGTCCCATAGGAGCCAGGTTCGATGGGGGGGGGGGGGGGGTCGAAACGACCACCGCGCCCCCCCCCCCCCCATGGTACGGCGAAGATGGCGCCGAGCACCGGCACGGCGCGGGTTAAACAGCCAGTGGCGTGACAGCAGTACACAATGTCATACCCACTGGAACGGGTCCAGAAGAGTCATAATAAGGCTGGCGAATTCGAGCACTAAATCACCCACTGTAGCGACGGCACACGCATCATTCACCAAAGGGTATACGAGTTGTTCAAAGCAAATGACGACTAAGGTCGGCGGCTCCAGTCTCCACTGGTCACGCGACACATAATTTGATGATTGGTGTTCAAGGGCGCTCCGACAACGAAAATCATATGGCGTCCAGCGACACATAATTTGATGATTGGTGTTTGAGGGCGCTCCGACAACGAAGGTCATATGGCGTCCAGCGACACATAATTTGATGATTGGTGTTTGAGGGCGCTCCGACAACGAAGGTCATATGGCGTCCAGCGACACATAATTTGATGATTGGTGTTTGAGGGCGCTCCGACAACGAAGGTCATATGGCGTCCAGCGACACATAATTTGATGATTGGTGTTTGAGGGCGCTCCGACAACGAAGGTCATATGGCGTCCAGCGACACATAATTTGATGATTGGTGTTTGAGGGCGCTCCGACAACGAAGGTCATATGGCGTCCAGCGACACATAATTTGATGATTGGTGTTTGAGGGCGCTCCGACAACGAAGGTCATATGGCGTCCAGCGACACATAATTTGATGATTGGTGTTTGAGGGCGCTCCGACAACGAAGGTCATATGGCGTCCAGCGACACATAATTTGATGATTGGTGTTTGAGGGCGCTCCGACAACGAAGGTCATATGGCGTCCAGCGACACATAATTTGCCGTTATAACCAAACGCTCCACGGTTTCGTTCTATTCCAGTTTATGATTTGGAGGTTTCATGAGGGCACTGCGGCGTTACCAGGCCCACGAGCACGGCCGGGAAAGTGCTGCTGCGCACAACACACACGAGGCGCACTGCTGCAGCCCCGATGGCGATATGTGCCGCCAGCGCGGGACCGGAGCCGGGCAACCATACCATACATATCATACAGAGCAGCACTTCGTCCTCCCAAAGTAGGGCCTACTTTGGGTTTCATGTACTCACAGTCACACACAAGAAAACGCGCGTATGCACAACTAGGCATTCACTGTCACAGGAAAGTAAACAACAAGAAATCAAGAAACAGGATTGTTTGTATCAGGCAATTACACATATTTAGTCTCTTTTAGACATATTGATATCACAAATAAATATGTCAATTGGACATATTTATCGGTTATAATTAATGGATTTACATTTCCCGAAAGTCGCGTTTCATTACGATTAAAGGTTACAATGTACAAATACAACATGTATACAATACAATGTACATAACACCGTACTTTTTTTTCTCGCGTACACCACACACACATGCACACAACGGTGTATTCACGCCTACAATACGATACCAGTCAAACGCCCTTATTCGGTCAGGAACCAAGAGGGCGGTTGTTAAGAGTTATTTCCCAATATGAAAGAGCACCTGAAGCTTGTTTTGAGTTAAACAGGACAGCAAGACAAACCAAGGACGGCGACCCATCGCCGGCCGCAGGCGGTCACGTGACCGGGCGGGTCAGTCCGGGCCGGCTGAGCGCGAGGCCGGCGGGTCGTGGCCGCAACCACCCCATTTGCGTCGGTACGCGCTGCCCTTAACCCTCGCCCTAATCCCCCCCTTTTTCACCTTCACCCTACGGGGGGGGGGGGGGTCATAAAAAGACCCCCTGTTAACTTCCAAACCAAGCAAGATAGAGCAACGCGGTAAGAACCAACATGTTGCCTGTCATGTTTGAAATCTCTAACGGTATGCAATTTTTAGGTTTCGGGTCAACGAGTGACCTTCCAGGTCAAGTGAATGACCTCGATCGATCACGTCCAGAACAGCGATTTTGCTGTCAGAAAACCTCAAAATTAGAAATGGACAAATGTTAACAAAATGGCATGTTCCTAGACCAGTTTTGCCTCAGAAATACAGAAAATGTAATTATTTATTCGTATCTGGTAAAAAAAAGTAATAAAAAATGACGTCATGAGTTGCTTACACTTAGGGAGCCATCACTCAGTCAAAAATAGAGATATTGCTTGGAAATTTGGTTTGAGTATTATCCATACTCAGTTCTCTCACATATATTCACATATATTCCGTTTTTTTCTAACATCTTTTAAAATTTTGATTTTGTGGTGATTTTCCCCCAAAATCCGTTTTTTTTTCATTTTAGGGGTCAAAAACCCAAAATTTCGAAAATCCGAGATTGCCATTTTAAAGAAAATTACATTTTATATCTTTGCTGAATTGCGTTTGCAATTTGCTTTAAAACTCTGTTGTCTACGATTTTTCAATCATTTATCGTTTTCCCAACAACATGACGTCATCAAAACGTCATTATTTCCCAGATTTCTTAACCAATTTCAACATAATTTTTTACAGCATACGTATAATTGTTGTAAACTCAGCTACTGCAAATTTCAGCAAGATGCACCGCATGTGTAGAAAGTTATGCAAGACAAACCTCAGGGGTAAACCAGAGGCCTGTTCGGCATCTGATATTATTGACTTAAGTGACGTCACACCTTCGGTGACGTCATTACACTTTTGAAGACGTCATAGATAGGCCGAATATTCTTAGGACAATTGCATTTGCAATGAAGTGGCCTATACAAAAATTGCAGCAGCCTTCCTATAAGCTTTCTGATTTCCGTTTTCTGTATTGTAGCGATTGTAGCTAGCTATCTATTAATCCCATTGTGACGCCTGAAATACGTGCCTTTTAATTGTTTATAATTGATTTATATATTGTGATCGGGATGAAAGGTAAGCGAAGAGGGATTCCTCAATTCTTGATTTAATAACGATGGTTTCATTGAAGACTAAGAAAGTAGCGATGATGACGTCACGAATCACGTCAACGAAGACCGTGATCATCAGCCGATTAGGTGAGTTTCTTAAAGGGAGATAATCACCTTTGGATTTTGTTAGCAACAACTTATTTGGCTACCATTATGGTATTACAATGTTGTGATCTTAATTTAAGAATTAAATACAATTATTCCCTAATTCAAAGTTGGAAGTTTGGGAAAATTAATGATCAGTATTTTCCCTCCACTATTGGAAAGCGCAACATCTGGCGTTTTTGCATCAATCTGTTCAGCGTTGTTGAATGGGCACTTGTAAACAAATCGCCGACACTAAATAGGTCGCCGTAGTTTAGCTTGGCACCGGCCGGCCGGTGCCAAGCTAAACTGCCGATGTCAATGCACTTTTTCAAATGATTGTTCATTGTTCATAACAAATTTGGCACATATTCACACAAGAGTGCAGGAAACATATTGCCTACCTTTATGATAAATAACTACCATAACGGAGGCTAATTTACAGAATTCGTTATCGAGTACTTGCCGAGTACCGACCGATATAAGCGTGGATCGCTTATCAGTAGGGAACTGCCAATATCTTTCGGTAGGAATGTTTATATGCCAAATGTGATGCATTTACATCATATTTTGGCCTAGTCTATCGATTTCAGGTGCTAACTCCATTTTTGTAGAAAAAGGTGATCATCTCCCTTTAACATCTTCATCTTCTCAAAATCCACCAGTTGCTGCGATATGTGCCCGCCACTGAACTCTATAACATGGAACGTGCATTGGCCGGAAGACTGGTCTAATGCCGGCCGCCATCTTGCCGGTACCAAAAAGGCGGCCGGGCGCGCGGCCGCCTGTGTTAACCCTCGCACTACGGGAGTTTTTTTCACCTTCGCCCTACGGGGGGGGGGGGGGGGGTGACAGGCCCCCTGTTATTCACCATACGGCCCGCACTACTGCGGGTGTCTCTCACCTGTTCGATGATGAAGGCCATCGGGTTGCACTCGTACATGAGGCGCAGCTTGCCCTTGGGCGCGTCGGCGGTGGCCGGGTACATGAAGATGCCGCCGTACTTGAGCGTGCGGTGCACGTCGGCCACCATCGAGCCGATGTAGCGGCCGCCGTACGGCTTCTGTTCGACACACACAGCACACAGACATGCAGCGGTCAGCACCAGCGGACACATGGGCGCCGTAGGATCATTGCTGTTGCGGCGACATTGAACGACCCACATAATGTCCTTAGTCATTTATTTTCTCTGTCGGCGTTCTTTTCCCTGCGGTGACGGACAGGTGACCTGACTCGTTGCCTGCGGTGACGGTCAGGTGACCCGACTCGCTGCCTGCGGTGACGGTCAGGTGTCAGGTGACCCGACTCGCTGCCTGCGGTGACGGTCAGGTGTCAGATGACCCGACTCGCTGCCTGCGGTGACGGTCAGGTGACCTGACCCGCTCCGTGCGGTGACGGTCAGGTGACCTGACCCGCTGCCTGCGGTGACGGTCAGGTGACCTGACTCGCTGCCTGCGGTGACGGACAGGTGACCTGACTCGTTGCCTGCGGTGACGGTCAGGTGACCCGACTCGCTGCCTGCGGTGACGGTCAGGTGTCAGGTGACCCGACTCGCTGCCTGCGGTGACGGTCAGGTGACCTGACCCGCTCCGTGCGGTGACGGTCAGGTGACCTGACCCGCTGCCTGCGGTGACGGTCAGGTGACCTGACTCGCTGCCTGCGGTGACGGTCAGGTGACCTGACCCGCTGCCTGCGGTGACGGTCAGGTGACCTGACCCGCTGCCTGCGGTGACGGTCAGGTGACCTGACTCGCTGCCTGCGGTGACGGTCAGGTGACCTGACCCGCTGCCTGCGGTGACGGTCAGGTGTCAGGTGACCCGACTCGCTGCCTGCGGTGACGGCCAGGTGACCTGACCCGCTGCCTGCGGTGACGGTCAGGTGACCTGACCCGCTCCGTGCGGTGACGGTCAGGTGACCCGACTCGCTGCCTGCGGTGACGGTCAGGTGTCAGGTGACCCGACTCGCTGCCTGCGGTGACGGCCAGGTGACCTGACCCGCTCCCTGCGGTGACGGTCAGGTGACCCGGCACAGCGCCATCATCGCCCACAGCAGCTGCAGCTGGTGTCAGGAGCTGGCGTCAGGCACCCGGCGTTTGGCTGGATATAATGCCAATTGTACTCTTATGGTGTTACTACTGCATGGCTACATGGCGCTCGGCACGCATTACAACCTGCTGAAAAATTGCATTACAACCTGCTATTACCTCGGCTGAAATAATGGGCCAAAGTCGCACTCAAGACAACAAGAAAAACGACCTTTCGGCATGCAGTGACATTACAAACCCTACCAGCTTTACCTGGTCCCGCACGCCAGTAATCCAGACAAGGAAAATATATAGACCAGTGGCCGGCAATGCGATCGGGGCATTGCCTTGGGGTCAAAAACGTAATTTGGTTTTACCCCCTGGGGGTTTATTTTGCCGACCCCAATGGATTTTGGGCCGCTGTATCGCACACGTGACCTGCGAGTATCAAGTCTGTGTCACCAACTGTGTATGTCTGTGTATGCAAATGTATATCTGCGTTATAAGGTATAGGCCACATAACTCCTACGGTCCCAAAGTCGAGCCATAGCAATTCTTGCTGTTTTATTATGAAAGAGGCTAAGGTTGTTGAAAATATAATTAACTGCATATACTTTTTAATTTTAAAGTGCACTGACGGAATGGTGATGTTGAGTTTGCAACATTCAAAAGAAAATAACAGTCCGCAAAGAAGTGATTCTAAATAGTGATGTGGCGACTCCAATTTTACGAATGCTTGGCAAGCATGAGTGGTGCAAATGTATTTTTTGATCTAATGGGGGAGTTTCGGGAACCAAATTTTGCAGGTGAAATCGGATACGCTTAATCGACCGATAAACACCAAAAACTCCATATTGGCCTGCGAGGTGGCAATGTCCCTTTAAGCCATATCGAGCGGCGCCAACCGTGGTCGGTGGCGCCACCTATTCCGCAGTGTAGAGGGAATACTACCGACGGCCGGTGGCGCCACCTATTCCACAGTGTAGTGGGAATACTACCGACAGTCGGTGGCGCCACCTACACCGCCGCGTGGTGTGAACTTGGTTAGAAAGCGCAGGGTAATCGGCGGCACATCGGCACTCTGTGGAAACCGACTCGGTACTGTAACCTTCGCAGACTGAATGGCACCGAAAAGACACCCACTATATCATTGTGCTTATATCGGTCGGTACTCAGCAAGTACTCGATAACGAATTCTGTAAATTAGCCTCCGTTATGGTAGTTATTTATCATAAAGGTATGCAATATGTTTCCTGCACTCTTTTGTGAATATGTGCCAAATTTGTTATAGGCTATTTTCAGGCTATTCTCCAGGAATATCGTAAGTCCTTTCCATGTAAATACCAGGCAACCACAATGTTGACTTAGCTTTTTAGTAGAAGGCCAAAGCTTTGCAAACAATAACAAATGGCATTCGTCGGCAACCTCAATTCAGATAAGAAAATGTATCGAGAGCTTTCCCAACGATATATCTATCTACCAAGACCAAATACTTCAACTTTATCTGTACCTCAACTCAACATTTGTCTAAAAAGTTATGTAACTGCTTTTCCACAGCCATAATGTATGCGCAGACATGTGCGCCCACCTACACAGCTGCAGCGATTGGCCATGTGCCGCAGATAGACGGTATTGTTATACCATCATTCATCACCACCATGTCGTCCTATTCAGCCGTCGTCGGCTGGAGTGAAGCCCCCACTCACCGGGCCCTCCTTCTTGCTGTTGACGTACTCCCGGATGGCGGCGTCCCACTTGTTGGCGTAGCCCTCGTTCAGACTGTAGATCTTGCCGCGCGGCTTGATGCGCATGTTACGGTCCGTCAGCATGAACTCGCCGACCGCCTGCAGGAGAGGGACGGGGGATGTCAGCATGTTACGGTCCGTCAGCATGAACTCGCCGACCGCCTGCAGGAGAGGGACGCCAGCCGGCGCCGCCAGGCCGTCAGGTAGGCAGCTGATGTACAGTGTACCGAGGCGGCACCGCAGGCTGCCCCGGTCAGCCGGCGCCGCCGGTAACCGGACAAAAAGTCGAAAGTCAAAAAGTCAAAGGACAAAAAGTCAAATGTGAAAAAGTCAAATAACAAAAAGTCAAATAGGCTAAAAGTCAAATGCTATAAGTCAAAACGGCAAAAAGTAAAACAGGCAAAAAGCCAAATGATATAAAAGTAAAATGCAAAAAAGTAAAAACAGAAAGAAGTCAAAAAGGCAAAAAGTCAAATGCAAAAAGTAAAAAGGATAAAAGTAAAATGCAAAAAGTCAAACAGGCAAAAAGTAAAAATGGGTAAAAGTCAAAAAGGCAGAAAGTAAAATGCAAAAAGTCAAAAAGGCAAAAAGTAAAATGCAAAAAGTCAAAAATGCAAAAAGTAAAATGCAAAAAGTAAAATGCAAAAAGTCAAAAACGCAAAGTCAAATGCAAAAAGTAAAATGCAAAAAGGCAAAAACGCAAAGTCAAATGCAAACAGTAAAAAAGGCAAAAAGTCGCATGCAAAAAGTCAAAAGGGCAGTCTAATGCAAAAAGTCAAAAGGGGAAAAATAGCTGATTCACGGCTCCGCGTTACGCCAAAGCTTGTGGTGAGAGTAAGTTGCTTCGCTTCGCTCCATACAGGAGACGGGTCTTGGGCGTTAAATCAAACTGCAAAAAGTAAAATGCAAAATGTCACAAAATCAGAGGGAATAAAGCTCAAATGTCAAAGACGGCTAAACCAGGGGCGAATCCAGGGGGAAAAATATGGGGGGGGGGGGCACATCAGACGTCAAGGGGCCCTCGAGCTGAAAAGGGTCCGAGCGTTTTTGCAGATCTGAAAGGGCCTCCAGTCGGTCTGAGAGTGTATTTTCAGGTATGAGAAAGCCCTTGACAAGCCTAAGGCCCTCGTCAGGCCTGAAAGAGTCCTATACCGGTCTGAGAAGGCCCTCGACAGCCCTGAGAGGGCCCTATGCAGGGGCGTCGCCGATAATTTTTGAGTGTGGAGGGGGGGGGGGGGGTCGGCTAAAATGACGAGAAAAAAAAATGTAACCACATTCATCAACTCTTGAGTTGTGTACCTTCGGTGGGTTAAGGGGAAAGCTATGGTGGTGGAATGGGTTCTTTAAGTGATTTGGGTGAAAACATATGCGGTACCGAGCCATTCTGCCTTGTGCCGCAACGTTAACTTATGCCGTGACCTGAGGTCAAACGAAGACCTGAAGGGCTTAGGTTGCTCTTTGTGCACCATCTATGGCCTTTCGGGAATATTAAGCTATTGGGCTGATTTCCCTAAGTTGTTTAGGAAAAAAGTTATGCGGTACCGTGCCATTGTCTAAAATGCCTCATTGCAAAATGTGAACGTGACCTGAGGTCAAACGGTGACATTTTCGGATAAAATGTTTTGTTGTGGCAAAAATTGCGGCACCACTGTGATAACTGATGACTCGTCTACTTCAATTATTGTAGGAGTTATGCGGTACCGCGATTTTTGGCCAAAACCGTATTTTTCACGTATTTTTGTGACATAAGGTCACACAGTAGCAGAGTAAGGTCATCTGTTGTGTTGTGCATAAACTATGGTCACTTGCGGATGGTTCTGTGCTCAATTGCATATATAAGTGCGTTTTCTGATATTTTATAGGGTACCGCGCAAATAGATATCACCCATTGAAAACATTTTTGACTTGAGGTCAAACAGTGGCCCGTGATGGTCCAATCTTGGTTTGTGCACAATCCTCACCCTGTTCCGAGTATTTTTGAATCAGGAAATGTTTCTCAAAGTCAATTAGGTGAAAACTTATGGGGGCTCGTCCTTCCGTGGTATATGGGGTAAATCTGAATATGAGCGGCCCGGCCCGACCCGGCCCGTGACAACGCTTTTGAGAAGCTAATATCTCTGCAACCGCGCATCCGATTGACAAGCGGGTTTCTTTGCTGAGTAGCCCCTGAGCAGACCTGCTCCATCCAAATCCAACCAAACCTGCTTGAGACCGGTGCCGACTCATGTCGGTCACTACCACTGCACGTGGCGCGTGCCGCGTAAGGGGTGTTGAAAAGTGTTTTCTCGCAAAAACTCCGCAACGGCTGGGCCGATTGTGTTCAAATTTGGTGTGTGTGGTTAAGGACCTCTCAGCCGCCACTTTCCCACAAGTCAGGGGTGGGGGTGCCTCTGCACGTGCGCACGTGCGCACTTTTTTTGTATCTCAGAAACTACTTGCCCTATCGAGTTGAAATTCACCATACATTTCCTTCGCGCTCGCTCGTTCATCGCCGACTACGGCGCCTTACTGGTTGTACAATGTACATGCACTGTACACATATCTTTGAAGTTAACGGATTAATGTATTAACTTCTGCTTCCGTGAACTTTCCATTATGTTTTCGGATTTTTTTACTTTTCGCATTTTACTTTTTGCCTATTTGACTTTTTGCATTTTACTTTCATCTTTTTGACTCCTTGCCATTTGAATTTTTGTCCTCTGGACTTTTTGCGGTTTTAACTTTTTGCTTTCGTCTTTTTGTCCTTTTGACTTTTTGCCGTTTTGACTTTTTGCATTTTACTTTTTGTCCTTTTGACTTTTTGCCGTTTTGACTTTTTGCATTTGATTTTTAGCCGATTTGACTTTTTGTCCTTTGACTTTTTCACATTTGACTTTTTGTCCTGGAATCGGCGCCGCCAGGCCGTCAGGTGGGCAGCTGATGTACAGTGTGCAGAGGCGTCACCGCAGCACTGGGCTGATGCACAAAGCAGGGGAGGCACCAAAGCTCAACAAATCCCAAACCACTGCATTGCATCACCGTCCAAATCCCAACAATCTTGATCTAGTACAGTGCTAGAAAACGCCATGAGCTCGGGTCTCAAGTGGCTGTACCTCGCCCATGGCTCGGCTGGCACCCCCCCCCCCCCCCCCGTTGGAGTCCCTGTGTTACTGTACCCCTCCCCCGCTGGAGTCCCTGTGTTACAGTACCCCCCCCCCCCACTGGAGTCCCTGTTACTGTACCCCTCCCCGCTGGAGTCCCTGTGTTACTGTACCCCTCCCCCCCGCTGGAGTCCCTGTGTTACTGTACCCCCCCCCCCGCTGGAGTCTCTGTGTTACTGTACCCCTCCCCCCGCTGGAGTCCCTGTGTTACTGTACCCCTCCCCCGCTGGAGTCCCTGTGTTACTGTACCCCCTCCCCCCCGCTGGAGTCCCTGTGTTACTGTACCCCTCCCCCGCTGGAGTACCTGTGTTACTGTACCCCTCCCCCCCCCCCGCTGGAGTCCCTGTGTTACTGTACCCCCCCCCCCCCCCGCTGGAGTCTCTGTGTTACTGTACCCCTCCCCCCCGCTGGAGTCCCTGTGTTACTGTACCCCTCCCCCCCGCTGGAGTCCCTGTGTTACTGTACCCCTCCCCCCGCTGGAGTCCCTGTGTTACTGTACCCGCCTGCCATCCCAACTGGAGTCCCTGTGTTACAGTACCCCCCCCCCCCCCTGCTGGAGCCTCTGTGTTACTGTACCCCCCCCCCGCTGGAGTATCTGTGTTACTGTACCCCCCGCACTGGAGTCCCTGTGTTACTGTACCCCTCCCACCACCCAGCTGGAGTCCTTGTGTTACTGTACCCCGTCCCCCCCGCTGGAGTCCCTATGTTCAGGGGCGGAACTTTGTGTTTTTGGTTGGGGATGCAGTAGCAGGTAACCCCCCCCATTTTATTTACATATTTCCCCCCATTTTTTTAGATACATCATGCTGCTATAAGAGGCATTTGCTTGCTTTGTTCCCAGCTTCGGTAAATTTGCAGTTGAAGTAGACTCCATTTAAAAAAAAAGATTTTTTGACATTTTTGGGGTGCTGATTCCAAATATGTCCACTATTTGTCATTATTTTGTCTTCGATTTTGATTAATTTATGGGTATATTGTTTTTCAATGTGTATATATATATTTTGTTTTAAACATATATTTTTGGGGTGGGGGGGGGGGGGGGGGGGGATATTGGGCAAAACCATATATTTGCTCCCAAACTTCTTGAGTGGAGGGCAGCTGCTCACCCTGTCCCCTCTTCCACCGCCCTCCCCCTGCCCCTCCCCCGTTCTTGTGCCTATGCAATCTGCAAGGTTTTTCAGCGATGACGAAAAACGAAAAACAGTGGGACTAAGCGTATCCGTTTTCTTTGCCCACCTTATACCTCATTTTTAGTGCCAAACTTGTTATCTTTGAGAGAATCCCTCTTATGCAATATTTGTTTGCGGATTTGTGCTTTTCTCGTCTTTGGGTACCTTTTACTCCATCAAATTTCCCTTGCGTAACAAAATAAACGGTTTCAACAAAAAACCTTACCCCAAAGGGGATCTTAACCCCTTGTCCCTGTAAGAGGCGTCTCTAAAAGAACAGAACAATCTGGTTATGCCGACTTGTTCTGCGTTACATTTGTCAGTGGCGCATAGGTGTCGCCAAGGATGGGGGGGGGGGGGGGGGGGGGGGGGGGGGGCAAACGGGGCAACGTGCTCCCGGAACCTGGAATCTCTTGACCTCTTGACATCGATACATATACATATTTAACCCTCGCCCTACGGGAGCTTTTTTCACCTTCGCCCTACGGGGGTCCTAAAATGACCCCCCCCCCTGTTAACTTCCAAACCAAGCAATATAGAGCAACGCGGTAAGAACTAACATGTTGCCTGTCATGTTTGGAATCTAACGGTATGTAATTTTTAGGTTTCGAGTCAACGAGTGACCTTCCAGGTCAAGTGAATGACCTCGATCGACCACGTCCAGAACAGCGATTTTGCTGCCAGAAAACCTCAAAATGAGAAATTGATAAATGTAAATAAAAAGGCATGTTCCTAGACCAGTTTTGTCTCAGAAATACAGAAAAGGTAATTATTTATTCGTATCTCGTCAAAAAAAAAGTTAAAAAAAGTAATTAAAAAATGACCATGAATTTCTTACACTTAGAGAGCCATCACTCAATCAAAAATAGAGAGATTTATTTCAAATTTGCTTTGAGTATTGTCCATACTCAGTTCTCTCACATATATTCCGTTTTTTAACACCTTTCAAAATTTTGATTTGTGGTGATTTACAAAAAAAAAACAGTTTTTGTTCATTTTGAAGGTCAACAACCCAAAATTGTGAAAATCCGAGATTGCCATTTTAAAGAAAAGAACATTTTATATCTTCATTTATATCTGTTTGCAATTTGCTTTAAAACTCTGTTTTCTATGATTTTTCAAACATTTATCGTTTTCCCACCAATATGACGTCATCAAAACATCATTATTCCCCTAATTTCTCAACCAATTTCAATGACATTTTTTACACCATACATATAATTGTTGTATACTTAGCTACTGTAAATTTCAAGAAGATGCGCCCTATGTCTAAAAAGTTATGCAGGAAAAATCTCAGGGGAGGTCGTTTTAGGACACCCCCCTCGTAGGGCGAGGGTTAAGGTTCATACAAATGGGGCAGGTATGAAATCGGAGGCTCGCCTCGACACCAAAACGTTTTTTGTTGTTGTTGCAAAATATGATTTATTTATTCCCAGTAACAGTCGTTTCTTAGGACGCGAACGTCTGCCAGAAAGACTTCCTCTCGAACTTAAAATGTCTGGTGATACGCCAATAGTCCAGGGCAAGAAAACTAGGCAGCAACGGCATTTTAGTATGCCTTCATCTTTATGTTGAAAAACTAGGCAGTATTTTAGTAATAATAAAAGAGACAAATACGGCGCAGTCATGCCAAAATATGACGCATTTATCTTGTATTGCTTTCAATATATGGGGAGCAACTCTGTGCAGTGGTAAGATACTTGCCTTCTGTGCCGGGGACCGGGGTTCAATCCCTCGGCGGGCCTCTGAAAAAGTCTGCCCGGCTCCCCATACCCCTCGGAACAGGGTGAGAGTTCCAATTAGCACCTTGGTCCCCAGAGGATACGGTACTTGGTCCACAAACCAAACCAAACCAAACCATGATTTCAATATTTGTGCTGTTTTCGTATAACTTGGTTTGTTTGGTGTTGAATAAACCTATTTTCTTTTAAAATAACCTTTACTGATGTGGGCCTCCACTTTTCAACACCATGACCAGGTATAGATTGTGTAAATAATGTTTGTCAGGCTCAAATGTTGTGATAATCCTGACTTGTAGCACATTTTGTTTATGTCTATGATAATTTCTGCTGTTTTTCCAGCTCAGGATGATTTATATGCTTTCAGACACAAAACATTTATATTATTGGTCAAATTCTTCATTAAGTGTCAATTTCACCAACATATTTATACTCAAATTTTAACACATCTGGCCAATTTAAGGGTGCATTGTAATATGTGACCTGTCGTTTATCCAGAACTACGCATAATGTGAAAACTGAAACATGTTACACCCATTCTTGCTGTACTCATGTTGTTTATGTAAGCACCTAGATTGACATTTTGTGTCTGAAATTGAAAAAGGATACCTATGTGTCAATAAGTAGTGTTGTTCTTTAGTGTTTATGACCATTCACCTGTATCCTGTCAGTACCTGTATACATGTACCTGTATCCTGTGTGTTGGTACCTACTGTGCCTTTGTCCTTTAATATTGTTGTTGCATCTATCAATTTTTTTTTTAGTTGTGGGGGAGCTGAATGACAAGTTGGATCGGGGGGGGGGGGGGGGGCTAAGCCACAAGTTGAGAAGGCTGAAGTCCCCTCAACTGAATATGATCCTACACCCCTGTATATTTGTACCGTGTCTCATTCTTCCCCCAGCCAAAATGACCAAAACACTTAACCCTATCTGACAGACAATAAGTCATATTATTGGGGATGCAGATGAAAGACTGGGGATGCAGATCAGAACATTGGGGATGCACCTGCATCCCCCTAAGTATATAAAGTTCCGCATGTGCCTGTGTTACTGTACCCCTCCCACCACCCCGCTGGAGTCCCTGTGCTACTGTACCCCGCCCGCGATCCCCGTACCGGGTCCAGCATGAAGCCGTTGACGCCCTGGCCGGTGCTGAGGACCATCATGGTAGCGCTGCCGTACAGCGCGTACCCGGCGGCCACCAGCCGGCGGCCCTTCTGCAGCGCGTCACCCACCGTCGGCGCGCCCTCCGAGGTCCGCCTGCCGGCAGACAGAGTAGGTGAAAACAAAATCCTAGGGTCGAGTCTGGCTACTGGCGCAAGTCATTCGGTTCCCCGCCGCCGAGGGGGGAGGGGGGGGGGGGTCCCCTCCCCATCCGCGGCGGCATATGGCTATAGGCCGGACTACGGGGTGGGCGAGAAGCCCTCCGCCCCCCCCCCCCAAAAAAAAACGGTCAGACACGGTCAGATAATCAGGTACAAACACTGCCGGGCCCTCTGAGGTCTTCTTGGCGAGAGACGAGGAGGGAGGCGCTGTCTAACAGAGGCAGACACTGTCAGACAGAGGCAGACACTGTCAGACAGAGGTAGACACTATCAGACAGAGGCAGACACTGTCAGACAGAGGTATACACTATCAGACAGATTCAGACACTATCAGACAGAGGCAGACACTGTCAGACAGAGGCAGACACTGTCAGGCAGTCCAGAGGAAGACACTGTCAGGCAGTCCAGAGGAAGACACTGTCAGACAGAGGAAGACACTGCCAGACAGAGGCAGACACTGTCAGACAGAGGAAGACACTGCCAGACAGAGGCAGACACTGTCAGGCAGTCCAGAGGAAGACACTGGCAGACAGAGGAAGACACTGCCAGACAGAGGCAGATACTGTCAGACAGAGGAAGACACTGTCAGACAGAGGCAGACACTGTCAGACAGAGGCAGACACTGTCAGACAGAGGCAGACACTGTCAGACAGAGGCAGACACTGTCAGACAGAGGCATACACTGTCAGACAGAGACAAACACTGTCAGGCAGAGGCAGACACTGTCAGACAGAGGAAGACGCTGTCAGCCAGTCCAGAGGCAGACACTGTCAGACAGAGGAAGACAGAGGCAGACAGAGGCAGACAGAGGCAGACACTGTCAGACAGAGGCAGACACTGTCAGACACTGTCAGACACTGTCAGACAGAGGTAGACACTGTCAGACAGTCCAGAGGCAGACACTGTCAGACAGAGGAAGACAGAGGCAGACAGAGGAAGACACTGCCAGACAGAGGCAGACACTGTCAGACAGAGGCAGACACTGTCAGACACTGTCAGACAGAGGTAGACACAGGTCAGGTGTGACATGTGTCACTGCACGCGGTTTCACGGCGTACCGGTTTGTGAACCACATATCTGCTGACCACGGCCACCATAACCACCACGGCCGGATGTTCACATATCCGGGCCGGATGTTCACATATCCAGGGCCGGATGTTCACATATCCTGTTCACATAACCGGGGCCGGATTTCCCTTTTGTCCAGTCTGTTCGCTGGACAGTGTGGGTTTGAAGAAGTCTTATTCTTCTTCTAACGCATCGCCCCGCCGGGAAACTTAGCACGGAACGGGACGCTGATTAGCAGTGCATGAGTCGAGCCTGGCGCGCAGTTGGCCTGGGGAATGGGCATTGTGCAACACAGCTCTTTACCGGGCCGTCGCGAGTCCACAGTGCTCTACAGGACATGCGAAGCGGACAGACAAATGACTAAGCAACTTGGAACGATTCAATTTTGGCTGCTTTCACCTACATGTCATATTTATCTATTACATTTTATGAAGACATACCCTAAACTGAATACATTTGATGGATATATATATATATATATATATATATATATATATATATATATATATATATATATATATATATATATATATATATATATATATATATATTTTTATATATATATATCAGGGGCGTCGCCAGATTTCTTTTTTAGTGGGGGACGAAGTGCCGAATAAACCATCAGTACGGTTCGCGACAATGTGAATGAAAATTAGTTTTTGCCTTATAATTTTTAGTTAGAAACACAATTTTTAGTTGTATCTACAAGATTCATTTTTTTCTTCTTCTATTTATTACCGAGCGGGTGCGAAGCGCCCGTGAGGTTTATCATCAACTTACTAGTCAAATTTACATTTGACCCGGCCCAATCCGGCCCAACACGGCCCGACACGGCCCGACACGGCCGTACAGACGCTTTTCAGAAGCTAATAACCTTGCAACCACTGCTCCGATTGAGATCGGGGTTTCATTATTGGATAGGTCCATCATTTTTGTTTTGGTATGGTGCGTTCTGATAGGGGTGGTACCACAGCCGATGTCACACGCAAACGTCGAAATGAACCAAAATCATTATTGATCACAAATGGCTTTATTAATCTAAGCATTAATTTATACGATGAAGCATGCAGCGCTCAGGACGTACCCCTTTTGGCGGATTCGAGAAAGGAGATTATGAACAATTTAATAGTTCAGTAAAACGCCTTTGCCCTACCGCGCCCGCTCGGTCCTCGCCCAAAAAAGGAATTATACTGGTAACTATAACTGGTGATAGATGAAAAACAATAACTTCTTCAGAAATCTTCTTAGTATAGGGGAGAACACTTGGCCGCCGGGGCGACTTGGCCGTCCACATGTTTACGCTCTCTGGCAACCCTGAACGAATGCATTGTAACCTGTCACCATCTCTCGGCGTGGGGAGTAACCGGAGCAAAAACAACCACATGCCTGCTCCTGTAGTTTTCTTCAAAACTGATGGAATGGGAATTTTCAACCAAAAACGTAACTTTTGCTTCAGTACGAAACTTTGTATGGTGTCTAGTGTTTGGGTCGCATCTAAATTCCGACAATATGGTGCGATGTAGGTAGCAATTCAAGTAACTGTGTAACCGATTTGCTAGTTATAGCGATAACTTTGGCGAGTGTGGAGACTGTTTGTATTCAAAAACCGTTCCGGGGCGACTTGGCCGGTGCGCTCGGGGTGAATTGGCCGGGCGGCCAAGTCGCCCAGATTTGGTAAAAATGATTATACTAATCGCACTTACTTTGTGCACAGACATCTCATGCGCACCTACGTCAAGGGCATGGGCGGATCAAGCCGTGATGATGATGATGATGATTTTTTTTTGGTGTGTGTGTGTGTGTGTGTGTGTGTGTGTGTGTGTGTGTGTGTGTGTGTGTGTGTGTGTGTGTGTGTGTGTGTGTGTGTGGGGGGGGGGGGGGGGGGGCAAATCCAGTGGCGTATTTACAAGGGGGGGGGGGGGGGGGGGTAGAAGGCCGTCAGCCGTCAGCGAAAAGCCGGGGGGGGGGGGTGACTTCACGTCTTGGGGGGGGGGACAGTTTGGCCCCCCTTGAACAGTTTTTGGGGTATGGCCCCGTTGACCCCCCTGGATCCGCCTTTGGTCAAGCGCGGCAATCGCGCTGCGTACACACGTGACCAACTGCTGGCTGCGGTGGAGCGGGTGCGGAATGGTGCCTTCCTGGAACTCGTGTCTGCCGGGACCGGCGTCTCCGTCCGGTCTATTCGGTGACGGAAAAGCGACGACACCGTCTCAGGCAGCCGCG
>JAXIVJ010006899.1:55000-63832 GCA_036785665.1 Chirona hameri
CATGGCAATATATGCTGCTTCGGTGGCTTTTCTATTTTCTCTATTTTTGCAGGAGGCCAAAATCCCGGCTCCATTCCAATTTGGCAAATGGTTGGTTTTCTCTGCATGGACTACAAACGCGCTGTGTTCCATGTAGTTTCGAATGTCCCGTTTATGTTCTTTACATCTTGTTTCAATCCCCCTCCCAGTTTCACCTATATATGATTTATTACAAGCCCCGCATGGTACTTTATAAACGACACTCTTGTCCTGAGTCTTTTCTTGCTTCTTTTTTGCCAACATATCACCCACCTTTTTCCCAGACGTAAATGCTACTTTAAAGCCCGTTGTTTCGAGCTGGCTAGCAATCGTTTCGGCTGGCTAAATCTAAAACAAAAAGCTTTAAACATACGAAAAAAGTATACGGTAGGGAAGACAAAGAAAAAGGACGAACGATACTTAACGATACCGATTTCGAGGCCAGCCGAAACGATTGCTAGCCAGCTCGAAACAACGGGCTTTAAAGTAGCATTTACGTCTGGGAAAAAGGTGGGTGATATGTTGGCAAAAAGAAGCAAGAAAAGACTCAGGACAAGAGTGTCGTTTATAAAGTACCATGCGGGGCTAGTAATAAATCATATATAGGTGAAACTGGGAGGGGGATTGAAACAAGATTTAAAGAACATAAACGGGACATTCGAAACTACATGGAACACAGCGCGTTTGTAGTTCATGCAGAGAAAACCAACCATTTGCCAAATTGGAATAGAGCCGGGATTTTGGCCTCCTGCAAAAATAGAGAAAATAGAAAAGCCACAGAAGCAGCATATATTGCCATGAACGAAACTATTAATATTAGGGTTGGGTCTATGAAATGGGCAAAATCAGCGGCAGCATTCGGTATTAGATAAAAAAGCGGTTCGTTAGGATGTCATCTATATTTGTATACGTATTTATTTTTCGAGACGATCTGTCCAAGGCGGTACTGCATGAAATGTGTCACATGATTATTTTAAAGATAAATCAAGACGATGAAACTGCGATGCGTTCCTTAGTATATATCTTGTAATCTTTGTGTTATTTTACGAAACCGATACTGACGAAGACTTTGTGTCGAAACGCGTTTATCGGATTGTATTGCTCCTGTATGTTTCAAATATATATATATATATATATATATATATATATATATATATATATATATATATATATATATATATATATATATATATATATATATATATATATATATATATATATATATATATATATATATATATATATATATATATATATATATATATATATATATATATATATATATATATATATATATATATATATATATATATATATATATATATATATATATATATATATATATATATATATATATATATATATATATATATATATATATATATATATATATATATATATATATATATATATATATATATATATTACCCCGGGGCTGATCAAACTATGGTGGCATTCGCGAGTAGGAAGAATCGCTGCCGTTCCGTTGATCACATGAACAGTAGCATGTGTCATGCTCGACACCCGGGATACTCTCTGGCCCATACCAGAGCACACAGAGCGTTTCCGAACCAGACCATGCGAGATTGCGACAGAGCATGGGACCGTGTTGCTTCATCGGCTGACGTCTGCCCCCTCCCCCGTCCCCGGGACTATTGCGCGGCGGTAGTCAGGCCAGCAGGCCGGGGTAATCAGATGATGACGGATATGGCCGACCATAGCCGTGCCCCGTGGCAGGTCAAGATACATCCACATATGACCAGGGGCGGATCCAGAAAATCTTCAACGGGGGGGGGGGGGGGGGTCTTCAATTGCAGTGGTGCCCCTACCTATACCCAAATCTGAAACCTCAACGGATTTGGTCCACTATATTTTGAGGGTGCCCCTATTTTAGTCTTTTTTTTATTGACAAAACGGCTATACGTATTTGCAATATCAGTCGTACCCTTTCTATCATTTAAAGTGCCGCGGATGGTGCTAAAATATATCATTTGGACAGTCGATGGCGGCCCCAGACGGCTGATGCAGAATTGACCAAGAGGGTAGTCGAGGTTCGCGACCAGGGGGGGGGGGGGGGGGATAGTAGTTTTTTTAACCAGCAGTAAATCTTATGCATGCGATAAGCAGTGTATCATATTGATTTGTCTCGTGCGAACTCCAAATATATTCTTGAACTAAAAAATAGGCAGGATGTTCCGAAGGGAGAGGGGCTTGAAGACAATTTGTCACAAAGGCTGCCCTTAAACTTAACTACAAATGGTATTTGCGCAAAATGGACACCCATACCTACAACTATTATTGCGCCGCGAAGCGGCGGACAATTTTGAGGTTTTGAGCGGGCTGGATAACTAATTTTTGCTATCGGAACCAGGATGCAGGGTCAAAACGAGGAAATATGTCTTGAGCAAAAGGTGGGGTCAAAAGACATGTTGCCCCCCTTTAAGGCCAAAGGCGGGGCCATGGCCCCCATATCCTCCTCCCCCCCCCCCCCCCACTGCGGCCGCCAATGAGTACAGTCCATATTAGACCCTTTTGTACTGGAAAAGAACACTTGATTGATTTACGTCGCGTAGCGCCCGGATTTTTTTCTTCTGATTTGGTTTTGGTCTGGATAACTAGGCCCTAAAAATTGAAATGTTCTGTAATATATATATATATATATATATATATATATATATATATATATATATATATATATATATATATCCCCCCTCTGGTGACCTCAATGTTCACCTGCTGAAGAAAAAACCACCTGAAGTAACTTCGAATGTCCATGTCGAGAGCTTTCGAACACTCTTTTCCGCTTCTTTCTAGTACCTTTAGTTTTTGAGTTACTGGGGGGGGGGGGGGGGGTCATTTTGACCCCCACCCCCACCCCCACCATGGCGGAGTTGTATCAGAGGCCCACCAGGGCGCGGGTTAATAAACATGAAATTCAACTGAGACAGAGCAATCACTGCATAGCCGTGGTTAGTTTGTTTCGTCAGACTCTTGCGCAACACCGCGGCTTTACGACCCTTTCCAGCGACCAACGGTGTCTGGCGAACTCGGTCCCCGCCCCCGCCCCCCCCCCCCCCCGGGCCCAAAGTTCACATACCGCCGCCCGGTAACGGCCGCCACCAGACGCCGGCGCGCCTGCTGATCCGTGTCGGACCCCGGCCAGGCGGGCCTGGGACGGCGTGGGGAGGGGAGAGAGGGGGGGGGGGGGGCAGCGATCACCATCCGTCCGCTGCGAGCGGGGCCACTTTCTCGGCGCGCGTCACCGCCCAACCTTGCTACAGCTGGGTTGGGCGGTGGAAAGGGTCGTGATCGTGATCACAGATCACGATCACAGACACCCCGGCCAGGCGGGCCTGGGACGGCGTGGGGAGGGGAGAGAGGGGGGGGGGGGGGGAGCAGCGATCACCATCCGTCCGCTGCGAGCGGGGCCACTTTCTCGGCGCGCGTCACCGCCCAACCTTGCTACAGCTGCAGCTGTGGGCAGCGCTTCACTGCCGACAGACCACATTGCGGCCAGGCTCGGTAATCATGGTATGCCCTGCGGCGGTGTGGCGGCGGCCAGCCAGCTGGCATGGCAGATCGGCTATGTGCCGAGCAGGCAGTCACCCGGCTCTGATGCGTCGTAAAATAAACCAGAAAACAAACAAACAAACAGTCACCCGGCTCACCCGACCGCCGCCGATGCCGAAATGATGGCCATAACACGCCCAGGGAACGCATTGCCAGCACCACCTCGCTGAGCAGCGGTGCAGCGGTGAGGCGCGCATGTGGCTCGGTGACTAAAGGATCTCAGGATCGAGTCGCTCCCGCTGCTTCTACCGTAACCGTGTATGTGTAGTATACATCGCATCCATGTCAAAATCAAGCGTGCATGTATGCGTCGTATCGATATCGAAATAATCGTCAGTAAGTAGGCCGGCGACACGTGAACTATGAAAGCTGCAATTATAAACAGATCGACGGAGATTTGTCGAAAAGGTTTCTTTGAAACAACATCGGATGGCCGTGAGAGGCCGGAGGGCAGCATTGTCCGCTGTTAGAAATCGGATGACAGTTGTCTTATAACCATTGTGACTTTCCAGAGATGGAAAATTACAATGTCAGCATCACATCAGCTTGGGAACCTCACAAAGAGTCATATACAGCTGCTTACTTGTAAATGCTGAAGATGGACCCGATAGAGACCAGACAGTCGATGTTGGAGGATCCATCCAGGGGGTCGAAACAGACGATATATTTTCCTTGGCACTTGTCTTCCACCTGAAATAACATACCCTTAATTAGATTCGTTGGTGGTTACGTCGAGTATGGCTATAAAAAGCAAGAATATTCCCAACTCTGCCTGCTCAGCTCTCCCAGTCATCAAGCCAAAGTCACGATGCCTCGATCGATCACGATCACAGACACTTGCATAGCCAGCAGAACAAAGAAATAGTTCAGTTTCAAAAAAGCAATCGCTATTCCAAACGAGTATCAATTTGAATCAAATCGTCCTAAAATAAAATATGTGTCAGAGGCAAAGGGCGAGTTTAAATAATTACGGGAAATACGGAATGTACCCCACGCTGGACTGCAGATTCACAATGATTGAATACTAACTGATGGCGATTAAATTTATTATTTCAGAATGTTCTGACAATATCGACTATGTTTTCAGTAACACGGGAACAAATGGTGCTCTCATCCACTGCCATACAACCCAGTTGAGCTACCCTTACCAGGAAAACCCACAGACAGGTTCTGCAAACTTCACCAAACCAATATCATATTGTAGAATAGGGAAAATTGTAATACAACTTGTCTCCAGAAAATGGCTATGTATGTGTTATTTGGGAAAATAATACACCTAAAAATAAAACATTAGCTCTAGCATTCAGAGTAAAATAAAGTAATACATAGGGTAAGCCTAGGCCAGATTATACGTGTAAAATATGTTAATCACAAGAAATTTACATTAATTTTCGCATCACTGAAAATGACAGACATGGAAGACCTGAAGATATAAAAACAAACAGCACAGACCTGCAGAGGCTTTCTTGGTTGTAACTTGTAGCAGATACCATTTCTACTAACATCAAAGGTAATTATTAAAATAAATATGTATATTAACCCAAACAACCATATTCATAACGCTTTTACACAATGTTGACAAGGAAATGGATATACTCTAAATATGGGGTGTACCAGAAGCAGACTGGTTATTGATTGGACTCTGATTGAATCGATTGGAATCGTTCAATCAAAATCCCTTGAATCAAAGAAGAATCGATTCACCACCAGATTGTTGTATTCATGAATCATGATTGAATCAAAACCTGCATATAAACAAGGCTGATTGAATAAAAAAAACTGTGCAATGCTATTTCAATGGTGAGTCAAACGTGATTTGATCAAAAAGTGTTTTGATTCTTTCAATCGGAACCATTTCTCAAAATGGTTATCCATGAATCAAACGGTGACTGAATCATTCATATTCCAAAATGAATCATGATTGAATCCTTCCAAAAAAGGTGAATAAATAACCAGTCTGTCCAGAAGTTATTTATTTTTATTTTGATGTATCTCCAACAAAAATGCCCGCAACAAACAAAAACGGTATATTTCGGAAGTTTGATTAAAATATTATTATTCCCTCACAAACACCGATTCGTATAATTTTACATACTGCCGCCACATTCACGCATTTCCTGTGTGCCGCCCAATTTCGAGCGGCGCACAAAATCCGGCGCTTAGTCTCCTCGATAACTCAGGCGCATGTCTCCTAAGAGATGCTGTGAATGCTCACGCAATCAGACGGGTTATTGATTCACCTTTTCAGGAAGGATTCAATCACGATTCATTTTAGAATATGAATGATTCATGGATAACCATTTTGAGAAATGATTCCTTCCGATTCAAAGAATAATTTTTTTTTGTGATCAAATCACGTTTGACTCACCATTGAAATAGCATTGCACAGTCTTTTTTTTATTCAATCAGCCTTGTTTCTATGCGGGTTTGACTCAATCATGATTCATTAATAAAACAAATCCGGTGGTGAATCGATTCTTCTTTGATTCAAGAGATTTTGAATGAACGATTCCAATCGATTCAATCAGAGTCGAATCAATAACCAGTCTGGCTGACATACCTGGGTGAAATCAACCTAAAACCATAATCCGATTTCGCCCGCAAGCGCGACAGTTACCAACAATCAGGTTATACCTGACTTGTGTGACATTATTTTCCATAACAATGGATGAAGATTAGCAAGTTGGGTAGTTATTTTCCGGCATTGAATATTATGTGGTCAAAATTCCCATTCTCTTTGAAAATCATAATTTTCCATGCTGGATTTTCTCATCTTTCAAAAGTAATTATTTCATCTGCACACCTAACCAAAAAGTAATTCTTAAACACTGGCGCAACAAGCTCTGCTTAGCGCGGGTCCTGGCCTCGAAAATCCGTCCATTCAAGAGGTTCAGACTAAATTGATAAAAATGTCTTTATGATGGACCCAGGGCAGGGCATCATACTTTCATTTACAATGCAGTAAGAACTTCTGAGGCACCAATTACAATCACATTGTCTGGCTATTTTATTATTAAAGCAAAGAAGTGTTGCTATTTACCACCTGAGTGCAATGAAATGCAGAGGCCAACTCATAGCACATCAAAAGCACACAAAAACGTCATGCCAAGACAATGCACACATCAAACAAGTATGACCGGCTGGTGCAATGCTAGGGAAATTATCAATGGACTATGCAGATGTAGGACTGGGCTGTCCCCTGTGGCATATGTAAGGGGAAGTGGGAGGTCCTGGAGAATGTTAACCTAGTAGCCCAACTGTTTTCAACACAACCACTAGCATTAGCTGTAGCAAAAATGGTCAAGGCACGTATTGAAAAAGCGTTCTGAACAAACAATCTAACCCACTGCTCAGCTGTTAGGCAGCATAGGCTCAGCTGGTTTGGAACAATCCAAGGGAAATGACATGCGGCAAACCCTGGTAAAGCAGCAAGTTTATACATATGCCTATCTCCATCACTTCAGTACTTTTCTAGACATAGCCTAGAAAGGAGCTGTTCACCATTGTAAAAGGAAGCAACTATCAAGCAGCTAACTATTGGGAAGGGATGCAGACAATTCATAAAGCTTAGTAGAAAAGCAATCAGCATCAGCATTATATTTTACCACACGTCCTGATCCAAAGGTACTCACTGTTGAAACCTAGAAAACACAAAGGGGCAGCAAGAAGTCATTTCCAAATTTCTTCTAAAATGCTCACCAGACCAACTGAGCAGTTGTATGCACAATGTCTTAACTTTTCTCCATACTCCATAAAGTGACAATCAATAACAGTAACATCATACTCCTCTGTAGATCAAAAATGATGATGCCAGGAAACCTGCGCCACACTTAAAAGGTAGGTACACAGCAAGTCAATGTCCTCAATAGGGGGACCCAGGGCAACCCACAGTGAAAGCATGTACCTTCTTAGGGTAGGCAATGGTCCTTGATGCTTAAATAATGTGTAACTTATATTTTAAACCCCTGAAGTGTTTTCAGTATAATTTAATATTTGCAAACTATTGGTTAAACACAATTTTCTTGAGTTTGAAAATAAACATAATTTTAGCTTTATAGTTAGGGAAAGGGTGCAAAAAGGGTTACACAGGGGAAAGGGGGTTAAAGGGAGATAATCACCCTTTTCCACAAAAATGGAGTTAGCACCTGAAATCGATAGACGAGGCCAAAAATATGATGTAAATTCATCACATTTAACATATAAACATTCCTACCAAAAGATATTGGCAGTTTCCTACAGATAAGCGATCCACGCTTATATCGGTCGGTACTCAGCAAGTACTCTGTAACAAATTCAGTAAATTAGCCTCCCTATGCATTGTTATTGATAATTTTTCCCAAACTTCCAACTTTGAATTAGGGAATAATTTTATTTAATTCTTAAATTTAGATAACAACATTTTCATACCATAATGGTAGCCAAATAAATTGTTGCTAAAAAAAATCAAAAGGTGATTATCCCACTTTAACCCTCGCCCTACGGGAGCTTTTTTTCACCTTCACCCTACAGGGGGGGGGGGGGGGGGCTGACAGGCCCCCGTTAACTTCCAAACCAAGCAACTTAGAGCAATGCCATAAGAACCAGCATGTTGCCTGTCATAAGAGGAAGCTAACAGTATGCGATTTTTAGGTTTCAGGTCAACGGGTGACCTTCCAGGTCAAGTGAATGACCTCGGATTTACCACGTACAGAACAGCAATTTTGCTCTTCAGAAAACCTCAAAATTAGAAATTGATAAATGTAAATAAAAAGGCATGTTCCTAGACCAGTTTTGGCTCATAAATACAGAAAAGGTAATTATTTGTTTGTATCTTGTCAAAAAAGTAAACAAAAAGTAATTAAAAAAATGATGTCATCAGTTTCTTACACTTAGGGAGCCATCACTCAGTCAAAAATTAAGATATTGTTTTGCAATTTTGTATGGGTATTGTCCATACTCAGTTCTCTCACATATATTCTGTTTTTTTTTAATATCTTTGAAAATTTTGATTGTGATTTTTTTCCCCCAAAAAAAAATCAGTTTTTTTTTTATTTTAGAGGTCAAAAACCCAAAATTTTGCAAATCCGAGATTGCCATTTGAAAGAGAATGCCATTTTGTATCTTTGGTGAATTGCGTTTGCAATTTCCTTTAAAACTCTGTTTTCTACGTTTTTCAAATATTTATCTACTTTTTTTTACCAACATGACGTCATCAAAACATGATTATCTCCCAAACTTCTTAACCAATTTCAAGTACATTTTTAC